>JAAAKL020002216.1:2506-27022 GCA_010016065.2 Carybdea cf. marsupialis auct. non (Linnaeus, 1758) | reverse complement strand
GACTTTCATTACTACAAGATCAATCAAGGAGATATCTAAAATTTTGAGAAAATATGACATTGCAAAAATTTTCGAGATATATCCGTTACAGGATTATCAAAAATTGTACGTATGAGAATCTTGAGCTTACCAGCTGAGGAAGCGTGGGCGCTACATGCACCCAAAGGTGAGCAAACCAGATTTTTGGGGGTAGAAATTAATGTTTGCTTTGTTGGCCATATAGGAATCAGTTTAACTATGAACTTTGATAAAATTTTCTTAAAATGTCCTCTGATTAGAAGTCGATTATTGAAGACCTTCAGCCTAAGTTTTGCTCGTAATTTTAAGGTAAAATCAAATCTTTGTGGAGCAAAACTAGTTCGTTCCCCAGAAAACGATTGGCTGGTACTCCTGTTGGTAAAATCTCTTCATCAGCAAACCTACTTTGAGATGATTTATAGTAGAGGAGTTGTATCCCACCCAATTCTCTAAACAAGCAGATTTATATATTTGCACGATATCAGTATTGAAAGATTCAATTATTCATGTAGCCGGTTCGTAGAATAATCTGGGATGGAAAATTCACATTAGCAAAATTGTCAATCTGGAAAAAGTAACTTGGGGACTACATAGCTTAGGAATAATTATACACCTACTACTTTTCTATATTGCCTTCTAAAACGACTGATACAGTACGTTATTTAAGACGTCTATACGTTGACTTTAATTAGACTTCTTTATTATTTCATCTAATGCTTATCTTATGCCTCAGCATGGAAGTAATATTTGTTATTTTAGCGTTGCACTATATGAAATCTTTCTTCGCGCAATAACGAAACACCATATCCATCGGGACTTAATCAGATAGTATGATATTAATGTCAATAGTTTTTAAATCCTTTTCTAGCACATCACTCCGGTTCAGGAGCTTGTGATATGGTCCATTCTTAACAACATGAGCGAGATGGCATTGGCACTCATGCAACTTGATAACAACCATCTCCTTGAAAATTGTGTAATTGTCAGCCGATTATGCAGCATTTTGAGTCAGAAGCCATTCGAAAGGACATTAATAGGTTCTTACAAACAGATCAGCAGGTAAGTGTTTTATACACACCCCAAAGCTGGTTAATTTACTGCTCTCCGTTTTCATTTGAAGCTTCTACCTTTACAAAGTTTCTCAAAGCTACATATCTCAATAAAAGACATCAAGGTCAGAGTACAATTACAATTTATAGCTCTGAGAAGAGAGGTTTTAGTTTCATAATACTTAGATTTTCATCTAGCATTTAAGCGACTTGTTCCTGTGTGAAATCAACGTCATCTGCTCTCATCTGCTTTTCTTTACATTTGATAAAATTTATGCTGGGTAAAGCATGTACTGGAAATCAAGGCAAATAATAAAAGTTTTCTTAAAAAGATTGTTGTGTATAGAAAGTTATAAAAACTTGGATATAATATTTCTGGTACACTTTAGTGAAATTCGCATCATAAAAAAAAGATCATAAAAAATTATAGGCAAGTAGTTATGAGCCTGCCATTAGGAGATCACGGACCGAGCCCGTTTTTTTTCCTCCTCATACCTAACTTTCACCTGCTATGGTATACAGAAAGTAAGCTTGGCATCATTTGATGATAAGATGCATTCTCTTGTATATTTACAATGAACCGTCTTTGATCAGCAATGTGCAACATTGCGAGTTATTGTAACTGACTAATAAAACACACGATGACAATATTAATTGATGCAAGAGTATTAATGATACCCCTTTTTCAGGGACTTTGCTGATATGGCGATGGACGTTTTATCATATTATTACAAATACGATGCAGAATCAGCGACACAGTTTATCAAGAAAAGAATGCTTCTTTGGGGTAACTGCAGTTTGATAACAACGGCAGCAAACATGAACTTCATGGCGTTTGTGGCTCATCCGTGCTGTCAAAAATTTCTTGATCAAGAATGGAAAGGAGAAGTTAGTGATTTCTTAATAACTTTTAAAACTTTTTAGAGCCAGAGAGGGGGCCGGTTGGAAGGCCTCAACCTAATTAAAATGCCGTTAATATTGCATTGAGAAATGGCACGTTACTAGTCACGTTAATCTACTAGAGTTAAAGGAAAAAGACCTTCACAGAGTATTACAAGGATTGGTTGTTATTATACTGCAAACATTGCAGTTTTCTTTTTGCTTTTCTACCCATTATATTAGTGCAAAATCGTTAACTTGTAGACAACTTATATTTGCAGGCAAAGAAAGGCCTTTTCTGTTATGATAAATACTGCTTTCAAAAGAATACAACGAAAGGGATGATATACTTTTGCTAATACCCGAAAGGGATTCTCTTGTTGTTTGTTACTACAATTCTAAATATTAGTAAAATCTTGCCCGCTTTACTTGCTACTTTACGAAAATAAAGACTTAATTCTCCAAACAAGACCAAGTAAAATGTTTCGTACTTCATTGCATGTGATTAATTAGATTTCCTTACAAAGTGTCGTTTGCTAAATGTTCCTTTTAATAATTTTTGCGCGATTCTTTTTAAGAATCTCGGCGACTTGCGACCAATAAATAACCACTCACATCGATATTGAGAATTTTAAAGTAATAAACTTTGTGAAGAGACGTCATTAGATCATTTTTGTTTCTTGAGTAGGTTACTTCATTTCTATACTATTAACCCTAAGGATGACGTGTAATAATATCGAAAAATTGGATACCTGCATTCTGTTTGAATCGCCCTATGTTGCTCAAACGTGCTTCCTTGGTGACTTCTTTTCTGAGCTTTGCTCTTTATAACAGGAATGCGGTTTCCGCCAGTTAAATTATAACCATCTTATAACTTTGTAATTAACTCACTCTTAGACAAAAAGAAACTGTGTCAATTAATCTCATTCTAGGTATTGATAGACTGTTGATGAATTCTTCCTCCATTGCCTTTCTATAACGAATCATTACAAATTAGCTGTTTTGATGATACATCAAATTTGGAGAATGGCGCAAATTGCAGAGTTACTGCACTTGTTTAGAAGTGTTTAGTAACAATCGTGTTACTCCCAGCAGAGTTAATAATAACCCCCATAGCTGATGTTAAACCTTTCTCCTAAACCCAATTTACAATTTTCATGTAACTATATCTCAATCGGAATATTTTAGAACTTGCTGCCATTTTTGACTATGTGAGCACCGTGGTTAGGAACTTCAAATTCATGACTTGGAACGATGTTCAGCTATTAATAATCTATTAATCTATTCATTTATACTTGCATCCACAAGGAGAGAGAGCAATGGGATGAAAACATGCGGAAAATGAATATTCAAAAGCGCTCCAGAACATGCCAACCTCGCCTTCAAGGTGCAGAATCTTTCATTCCTGAAGACAGCTCTAATATCAAGAAAAATCGATTTTTGGGAGCTATCTCATGGCCATTTATTGTTCCCAAAGGAAAACTTTATATGCATGTAGTAAGTACATATTTTAAGCTTGTTTTAAACTTAAGATGGTTATAATTATCATTATATTACAATGATGGGGGTATAACGATTTTCTTTAAAATAAATATTGGTTGACCACGGTAATTACGATATTGATCATAACAAGGATTATTGCTGTAAATTTAGGGAGGTTGACCAAAGCCTTAAAAATGAAGATAAAAAAGTATAAGAAAGGTTATTTTACAATCTGTTAATACTTTTATTTCATATCGTAATGAATACAAAATCAAAAATCCACTCTTGGCTAGTTGCCAAAAGGCTATGATTTAAACATCATTGGGTCATTCTTAAAGACGTCTTTATTACATCTACATTGGGAACTTGAGCCTGGGTATTACTTTTAATATGCACCCAAAATAAGTACTGGAACTAAGTAACAATTTGCGTTGGCTTGAAATTATCAGGAATCAAGTCTGTGTGATATTACTATCCGACGTCCAATGGACGTCGGACAGATCGGCAGTTAGGATGATTACCTTCCCTGGCCTTGATTTTTTAGTTAGGCAGACTGTCTTTCATTATCATGCAGTGCTGTATGCCCTGAAAGACGCTATAGCCCAACAGATAAAATGTCACGAGCGCGGTGAATTACCGTGGTATCTCGGTGGAGATATACTTTCTATTTCTATACAATCTTTCTAGAATCATACATTTACGTCCTCTTTTCTTAATCAAACCTATTTTAAGAGTTTTCCTAAAATCGACTTTATTTGGGCTTGATCTAGCCAAAATTTTAAAGATCTATCAATATTTCTGGAAACAAAAACTCTGAACCTTTTCCACTTTAGACTTTTAAACTGACAAGTTTAAAAACAAATCAAAAATGATATGCTACCTAAACCTCAGCAGGCACTCTACTTTGTTTCTTGTGAGCATGAAGATTGCCATAGCACATTAAATTTTAATCAGTCAACATTGTTTTAAAAGGAAATTTTGATTATAATGGGGAAATTCGTCAGCAGAAAAGACCTCCAGCTAATGAGCTTCTCTTTCTTCGTAGTTCCTGTACCTCGTTTTCCTTTTGCTGTTTTCAATCCACAACCTCGTGAAAGAAGGAAGGACCCATAAAGGTTTAAAGTGGATTGTGTTTGCTTATGTCATTGGTCTTACCCTCGACGAGATCAGACAGGTATGTTTAAGAATGTTTTTAAATTCTTTTATGTGGCCATTAATTTCTTATATCTACAGTGAATTTTATTATCATTATCCAAATTTTTTTTTAGAAAAGAGTCTTACAAGTTAAAAGCAAAAAGGGCAGTCTGTGAAGTCAGACGCTGTTGTACTATAGTATCATTTTCATTTTTTAGGGAAAAGAAGCCTGAGAGTAAAATAACTAAAGCAGGTACAGGAGCATAAAAGTGTACCTTTAGTGGTCAGAAATCTTTTGGTATTTTGCTTTATTGCACTGACCTGTAAAGCCTCTGTCTATGCTTTTTGCCGCACTTTGAATGTGCTTCTCGTAAAGCCGTGGAAATAAGCTCAAAACTGCACTGCTGCCCGCAGACATGTTTGCCGCTTATTGAATTTTTCACCATCAACAACTGAACTTCCCTGTTCTAATGACGTCAGACTTGTTTTTATGACGTCAAAATATGCCTCGTTCTGAGACAAGTTCCTTATAGAATCACGTATAACAACCGAGAGCTGTACACGATACCTGAACGAACGTGGCAGTTCGATTCCTTGACACAGAATAAACCTAATATAAAAAAGATTCCGACCACTGGGGGCACACTTTTAAAATATCTGGACCTTGTGTTTTGTAAGGGAAGCATATATCAGAAAGCGATTTTTGAAAAGGAAGATCCCCGCAATATTTCTTATGGCATTTTCGAAAATCTTTCTTGTCCAGGTTCTCTTAATACCATGAACATGATTATGTAACATCTTTAGTCCTTTAGGTGAATCATCTAAACGGTAGCTGAATGTCAGGGTTGTGTCTACCTAGGCACGTATGTTTAATGCTGTGTGAATTAAAATCAAATCGTCGCTACAATCAGTGAAGTAGATTCTCAGGGTTATCTAAAACTGAGCCCCCCCCCCCCGGGTCATCATACAGTCGGTATAGCTGCACATACTGATTTTCTTCTATAGATTTACTGGAACATCCAATTACTCACGTGTTCACATGGGTGTGGTAATGCAGGGAGAGGGGTGGATGGTTCTAGCTGATAAAGATCATCACTTACTTTTCGATGGCAACAACTCTTCATTATTTATAAAGATCATATGCAGGAATAAATTTGGCCAAGTTATCGAAGAGATTTCAACAATGTCCGCTGTATCAACTGTTCTAAGGCCCATTCTCCATTTCCTCTCAAACAAATCGGGAAGTCTTTTCGACGAGTGTCCATTTTATCCCCAAATTTCCTTCAGCAAATATTAAACCATTTTGGTACCTCTGGCTACCTTACATATGATGGCATTTCTGTAGATGTTTAACAACCCTTTAATTAAATTTTTATTCATGTTTTTCCTTCTTTCTTTGTTAGGTAGTAGAAGTGAAAAAGGAATCAAACAGAAACAAGTTAATTGAATGGGCAGGCAGTGTTTGGAACTTGCTGGATGGGTTATCTCTGATACTCTACCTCGCCGGATTTATCAGCGTAAATTATGACCCAACCCACACCAAAATTGTCAACAGCGTTGCTCTTGCTATCTTTTACATCAAACTTTTTAAGTTTTATCGGACAAACAGAAGTCTCGGGCCGTATGTTGTCATGATTTTTCGAATGGTATGGACATATTATTTTTCATATCTTTTGATGTTTCTGTATAAAAAAGGCACAAATAGTTATGTCGATGATAGGTATCTGATCAGGTTTCTTTGAGAGAATTTGCTTTAGAAATTCATGGCAGAAGAACTAAATTGTGTTTTCTTATATTTGCCTCCAAAACATGCTGTGGCAGAGAAGGTTCTAGTAACTTAAATATCAGTGCTGATCATTTGCAGCAGCAATTACTTTATTACTGTCATTAATCTCTTCATCATCATGATTATCTTCACGTGTATCAACTGTCTTAAATACATCTACAATCATTATCATAAATACTGCTTGCCCCAATATAGGTATCTTAGTGGAAACTTTTATTCTGTTAATCTTCTTATTTATCTTATTACGAAAATGATTCTAAGTATCTTCGTTACTGTCTTCATCATCATCATCATCATCATCATCATCATCATCATACTATCATTACTATTAGTGTTACTAAGTATTTTTTTAATCGTTGCTATTTATTTAAGTATTATTTGTTTTTGATTTCTTACCAACAAACATTCTCACACTTACAATTTCAAATAGAATAAAACAATATAGATAAAGATATATACCACATGTGTTGAAGTAAAAATAGTCAAATAAGGAAACCATGCAAAATACCTACAGCAGGAAAACAAATTAAAGAAAAAATAATATACAAACATAAGAAAAGTTGTAATAAGAAAAATTAGTGAAGCAATAATGCCAGATTACTGATCGCCTTAGCAATAACGCAAGAATACCGATTGCCCGAGTATATGGCTACCTCTGTAAGATTATTTAGTACTCTTTTGCTGTCAAGTTAGTATTTCTTTAGTAAGACTTCGAACTTGGTAATATCGATAATACCAAAGCTTAAAATTTCCCATGTGAGGACATTGGCCTTGTTCCTCAAGTAGATGATGCCATTTTAACAATCTTCGTTGTTCTTAAATACCTGCTCTACTGCTCTAAATTTGTTTTTAACATGACTGCTAGTTAACCAGCATTTACCTCGTTCTTTTTATGTTAATGGAATATTTGGTCTCAGAGGTGAGATAATTTCGATGAATTTCTTTATCAAGGGGAGGTCGACAAATGACTGAAGGTCTTTATTGACCGCAATATCAGGAACACCCGATACGCAACGTTTTCCATGGATGTTATAGGCAAAAGAGGCCCAAATCTTAATACGAAACTGCCGCAGAGGGTGGCACGGTGGGTTGCAGGGGCATTAACGCATCCCAAGCGAAACTGTCAGGAAAATGATTTTATTCAGTATTTCAAAGTCTTTTTTGAATCCACTTTTGAGTCCAATAAATGCTAGAGCTACTTTTGTCAACAGTTGGTATCAAGCATTCTCAAGAAAAAAAAGAATGCATGAATAGATACGATTACAAAAGTAGTTTCAGTTAAAAACGTAATTAAAGTTGTTAAAGAAGAAATCGAACACTCCAAAGACATTGGACGTCATTCGAGTCACAGGCAAGAGTTTGCATGATCTTTAAGAGTGAAAATACCAACTAGAGCAATGGATCCCTATTCCCTTCAAAATATCCGTTTTTGTCGACTGAATCAATCTGCTAGTTCTCATCCAGTGATAGGTGAAAAGTATTAACTAGTTCAACCCTGCTTATTTCACTGACGTGCATGCCATGTCTCTGCCGTCCTCAAACAGCACCCAGAAACCTGGCGGACTGCAAGGTTGTAGGGGCAGTAAATAACTATAACTTTGGAAAATAGTTGAACCTCGCCCTTTGTCAGTGCTTTCATGTGTCTTATCAATACACATATTGACTGAAGGTTCTGGACTGGTCAATTCCTTGGTCAATAGTTTCAACTGAATGCAAAGTTAAAAACTCGTTGAGATTATCCACATATACACGTATCAGTTACTGAGGCTACGATTCGCAATCTCTATCATTTGCTGCGAGTAACGTATACATCAATAATTGATATACACTGGCTAATGAAATCTGCCAAATTATATCTGATGGCCAGCTTCCTTTTCCTCGGTAATTTGAAATCCGAGAGAACAACGATTGATGTTTCTTCAGAACATTGTTTTTCCACAGACAAAGAAGATCATCATCACACCAATTTTTCTTCTTTGTTTCCACCGTATAATTAGACTTTAATTTTGTATCTGGAATAGCAAGATCAGCTGTCTGAAAACTTTTTAACAAGTTGTCAGTATGTTCTACTATCATCTAAATTACTTTAACTCCAAATTAATACTTCAAAGTGTTCAGTGAAGCCAGAATCCCATTCTATAAAAAAAATGTGTTGCCATGACCTTCTGCTAGAGATTGTTCCCATGCCAATTTTAGGGGAACCAAGTCGTTCAAAATACCATTCAAATACGACGTTCAAACAGCCCAACTACGTGGGAAGGAGGTTTGAATGCCGGATTATTTTACAGCGAGGGCTCCATGTGACTCCTCAAGTAGAGCATCCCTTTTGATCCATTTTTAATACTTACGTGTTACTTGTAATATCCTTCTTCAATGGATAAATTCCACTATGGAATAAAGCAGTCCTTGCTCGGATGAGCTCAGCAAGTTATTTGCTTTACTGTGTCAATCTTTTAGCTTGATCTTGATATACCCCTAAAGAGACCAGGAATTTTTAACCATGGATTTCTATCGCATGGTCTGTTTGGTCCAGCCAGCAGCTCTTTAACATTCCAACTTCTTTTTAGTGGGTGAGCAGGCTTCCATTCCATAACATAGTCTAGATCTAACACAGGCGTATTTTATTTTCCTTCTAGTCCCCATGTTAATTCGGGAATCAGTGAGAATTCTCCATAAATCGTTGTACTTGACAGTTTCTCGTGAAATGCGTTGTTCTGTAGGACATCATCCATTGAGAGGCACTCTTATAATGTAGGCGAAAAGATTTTAAGATTTGCCTCACAGGCGACAGGTAACTTCCAACGATTGTCAAGAAAAGCGTACCCTGGGAATCATTGATGTGAATTTGGATGTACAGCAGCCGCTTCTCCCCTTCCTCAGTTATTATGATACAAACACTCCAAATGAAATTTTAAATCAGTTTTGCAATACGGCATAAACCCCTAGCGTCTAACTTCTAGGGTCCTCGTAGTGGCATTCAAGGCCCAAATAGACCCTGATATGCAAAGAGAAAGAACCGGATATTTTTAAATATTTTCTGACTAAGTGATTCAGTCCATATTGAATTTCATCGTGAAAAATGTGCTCCATATGAATTTTTAAAGTTCAATAGTCTACTATGAGAAAATGGTTAAATTTAAAAGGAGAACTTAAAAATTGCATTAACGTTTACTTGACCATGTCATGTAGTAACGGGAGATTTACTAGCCCCCTCTCCTATCTTGTTAGATTCTGACGACAGCTTTTATTACGAGAGTGATCCTTTCAGTGACATGGATAGATCATTAAATCTCATGGAACTTTCATTGATTCTATTTTGATTGGTGTTTCAAGTAAATAAGCAATTGATAATCGTCAAATTACTTTCAAATTGATTCCTTTTCAGTTCAGGCATCTGATGGTGTTTGTCGCGATCATGCTGATTGGAATGCTTGCATTTGGTGTCATGATCAATGGGTTGTTATATCCAAACCAACAACTCACTTGGAAAGTGTTCTTTAGAATGGTGTATAGACCATTCTTCATTATATTCGGAGAGCTTAATCTGGAAAATGAGAGTAAGTAGCAAATTTTAAAGCTTCTGCATTTAAAGAATTTCAAATTTTTGTCCTTGTTATTTGATACAACAATTAAACGCTTAAAGTGGAAGAAAAGTTTTTCTGCCATGGTTTAACAACGAGAAGTACTGTAATTTCTTCTCCAAGTTAAACTGTATTCTCAACTTCGGGGCTGGGGTCTTTTGGAGTCCTATCCCAAGAAAATGTTTTTCTGTCGTTTCCTCATCTTTATGAGATATGGGCTTGAAACTCTCAAACTATTACTTGTATTATATTTCTCATTAAATAGTCCTATTTGAATTTTTAATGTTCTGTCACCTCTGCTCAAAATTCGTTTAAATTAAAGATTTTGAATGTGGTAGAAAATCGACCAAAACTGTATTGCTCAAGTCATTGCCCATTAAAAGACGTGTCTTTTAATTATATAAGGATAAATAATGCTTTTATTTCTTTGTTTCTTATTTACTTGATACGAGGAAGTGAATTTTAAAACCTAACTGTAACATGAAGCTAACTTTGAAGTCAAACCTGAAGCCAGTGAGACAGAATTTAGGCACAATCAGGTGTTGACAAACGCTGACTAATGACCTCGGTAGGCTAGTAATCCAAGGTCTGATGAGCTATGGATTTGAAATCCAAACTCTGTTCTCCATTTTATCAGTCGGGGATTGTACTAAGAGTATGCTTAAGTACAGGATCTTTGAAACTTCAGGGGAGATGCACAAAGGTCCATTGTTTGTAGCGGAAGGCCTAAATGACGTTCTTGAATTGGTTACTTTTCCAAGAAGGGAGGTTATGTAAGCTAAAAGTATAGCTCATTTAAATATATTCAGCCAATTGGAGCTATGCAGAAATATCATAATAGAAACAAGAGGCTACTATATCTTGAAACATATTTGAATAGACCATGAGCAAGCCCCCTAAATTTGGAGGATTTCGCTCAATGCAAAGGGAAAAGGCTAAACATTCATTTTGACATCTTCAAAGTTTATGATTTTTAGAAAAGGTATGATACACTTGTCTACTCAAAAATAGAATAATTAAATTTGGCAATCATTTTCCAATTTTTCACAGCAATTTATCGATGCTTGTAATTGTCTTCATAAATTGTAATTTGTAACTTTAAAATAGAATTTATTTTATAATTCTTCACGACTCTGGTCATAGATTGCAACTTTATGGCGATTGCTTTGCAGGGCATCACATTAGACACAAAATTGTGAAATCTGTTTAGGAGACATTTTTTAGCATGCTGATACGCTATATCTGGTTGCGAAACACACGCTAGTTCCATGGAGGCTCATTTGATGTTGTTGATAGTATATATGAAAGAGTAAGGTAAGACATAAAGCTGTTCATAAGAAACCAACTTCTTTTGAGGTATTAAAAGAGGGAAAGATGTTTAAAATTGGAAAAACCGGCATGTATTTTAAATTGTAATCTAAAATGTGGCCTGAAATATGAAGTTATCAGGTTTCTTGTAGGGTACTTGATATGTCTTGACAAATATATCTTGATCGTACGCACACACAATAGATCTTAGCGTGAGTTCACTTTCTATGTTCAGTGACTTCTCTATCATAAAGTAAATACTTGGCATGCTTGCTGCAGGAGCATTCAAGTAGTCAAGATAACCAATATTGTTGTGAATGACTGCCTATTCCCCTCGAAGATTACGTACAAAGTCAGCCAAACTTGATATATTGAATGACAAGTTCAGTTTACAAAACAGGAAACACCCACTGGGTGCACAGGTGGTTTTGTCGGCGAGTAGTAAAACAAAAGTGAAAGTGTCTGCAAGCAAATGTTACTTGCTACAGACTACAGATCTTTCTCAAGTTATTTCGTCTGGTAATCAAACTCAATCTAGTATGAAGGACCTAGATATAAATTTGTTATGAACTTACTAAGAAATGTACATTACTTTGTTGCACCCTGGTACTCATATTGTACACACTGCTTGTAATGCATCTGAGCTAAAAATGATACACAATAGCATACTTGTTACGGTGGAGTTAATGTGCTCGCAACTTGAGGTTAAACTTATGTAGATTAAATAAATGCAGGCAGTGGACAATTCTAGTGTTCAGCGAGGAGAAGGAGAGTCTTTATGATGAAAACAATACTTTCGTTTTCCAAAGAAAGATATAGAAGCAAGTTATTGTTTGTCAGCTTATTGGTGAGCATCGTTGCACGTTAAGTTATTTTCAGATAACTTAACAGTTATGAAGCTTACCTTGTGAGTAGTGCGGTGACCAAACATATGATAAAAACAAAATCATTACAAGAGCCAATAGTAAAATTTTAAAAAAACAAACCAAACATTTCCTTTCATGCTAATATTTCTCCAAAAAAACATAGTATATGTTGGAACATATATTGCAAAAAAAGCATTTTCAGAACAAAACGCACCAATAATGAGAAAATAAGGTGACGTAGATTACATAAACTACATTATGACTGTACAGGAAAATGTTTTTTCTAAACCATCAATATCATCCTTCACTGACATCGTCAAGATCTCCTGCCTAAAAGATTGGGGGTGCTATTTCACTGTCTTTTACACTTTTGGCTTTGTTGTAAGAAACATATGTCAATAGTTATTGCAAAACAGTGTAAGAGACCCCATTTCCTGACAGTACTTCTTGGGTGTTTTTACAAGTTTGTATCATTTCTGAAAAATCTTGTACGGTCTATTTTCAAAAAAAAAAATGTACTACTTTTCTCTTATCCTAAGAAATCCTTTTAAGTAATCATAACAGACTTTCATATTTGTGTGCCTAAGGGCTCCCCTGAAAAACAGTTGAACGAAAAGGTATGCAGTGTGATATCTCTTTTGTGCTGATCATAAAAGAAGAAGCTATTTTTGGGAAGAGGATTTCTAAAATATTGGTTATTTGTGATTATTTTGTAAGTTCAAACGCCCTGAAATATTTGGCAAAAATGTCAAAATTGCTTTCTTTACGTTCACGTGTTACATGTAGATCATAACTATAGAAACAGTGGGAATGTATTTAATGAGTAACTAATAATGTATTCATGAACACCTATAGTTGAACTCTTAACGTAGCCTCAGCCTGGTGTTACTTGACCATAAAGACATTATTTTCAATTTTTGAGCTATTCTGTAAATCTAAGATGGCTGATCAGATGAGCTAATCAAGACATAACAGTGAGGAATGACAATGTAAACATTAGAAAGAAGTTCTACTTTCCTTTATTTTTGTTGTCAAATACAGCTTTCATATAGTGACCTCACATTATTCCCTTTGCCAAGCTGCTGAGTTGATAATGTTATAAAATCTTCACAATTAGTAGATACCCTGGAGATTTCAAAAAAGTATGTTTGAGGTAACTCGAAATTTTGTTCCAGCTTATGAGCTGTGACTTTATGACTAACGTATGCGACATTAATTCAACTTTTCTTCCCCTTTCACTTTCTTTGTTAAATATCTCCAGTTCTACTTGTATAAAAAGGGCAGTATCTGTAAATGGTGCTATTTCCTATAGCCACATAATATGAAAAGGGAAAGGTTCCGCTGGGAGAGAAGGAAGACTGACTACACGCATCCCACTGCCTTTAATTTAACACATCTATAGAAAATATTAAAGACTTTCCCACATGGAAAGGCTGTGAGGTGATTAATATATATTGATCATGTAAACAGTATTAAATTGGATTATTCATTTAAATGAGAGTGCGAAATTCTTTTCCAGAGCTGGCAATTTAGTGTTTTAGAAACCCTAGGGAGGTAGTTCCCCATCCCGCCTTCCCTCTTCAATAGTTCCTTTATCATTCAATCATTTCAATACCTTTGAATACCATAGGGCAAATTAAGACTAATTAAAAACATGAAACGATTATGACACTTCAAGAAACAATTATAATTAATTTCTCCTGCTGATAATAATAAGTTCTCTCTTTCTATTCGGTTCCATGTAGTGGGGAACAAAACAACAGTGTTTGGTACATCAAAGATGGATGAAGGCCAAGAAGTTGTATTAATTTTTGCAACGGCTATATATTTGTTGTTTTCAAGCGTGCTTCTTATCAATTTATTGATAGCCATATTCAAGTAAGTTTCTATTCTTTTAGCAATTATCGATTATTAACGCAAAGAATTGCTTCATTGTTGATTTAGCTCTATAAAACATATCACTTATCTAATGTACCATAATGAATAAAATTCCTATTTAATAGGCGTTACAAGAAAATCATAGATAGTACCAATTGAGCTTGTTTTATGAGCTTGTACTAGATTTAAACTATAGTCTGATATTGAAGGAACTGGATAGAACGAAAAAATATTTTTTACAGCAACAGAGGGAATTGTTTTAGCGGAAAACTAAATTTTCATGTATGTTGGCTTCAGTAGTGAACTCTCAATTTTTGATACGGTTTTAATAACTAAATTCAAGCGCATGCTCAACAAAATTTATGCCCTACTAGCCTCATTGTAGTAATTTGGAATAGCTACTTTCCCTGGCTAATCATTGCCACATTCCTACATTTCCTATGTTTATGTGAGCATTAACACCTTTTGTTATAATACGTATTTATGTTTGCAAATCACATCTGTAAAAAATTACTCATTCCTATGAGAATTTTCATTTTGATTAACATTAGAATGAAAGAAATGTTGCACTGTTGTGTCTTTCTCTGATGATTGTTAATGGAGGTAGCTTAAACAGATTATCTCCCTGGTTATTTCTAACCTTGGGTAATTGAAAAGTCTGGTATTAGAGATCATGTAAGGGAGTAACCCATGAAACGAGACATGGCTTTCATTTGTTAGTAAGTTGTACAAAGGTTTGTTATATGCGCATGTAACATTTTTGATCAAAATACGTTTCTTATGTACTTAATGATTGATATTCCATTCCCTTTATTCAAATTTACGTATAGAGTATCTTTGCGATGTATCGTTATAGCTTGTCCTGAAACAGAACAATGTAAAACTCAAACGAAGAGCAGGAGTAAAGAAAGAAAGGTTTTATATGTTATGTGTGCTCTTATCCTAGATCACTAGTGGCAAGGGATGCCTTAATTATTGAAATTGAGTGCTCCGGCGCCGTAAAATGTAACAAATTTGCATCTCATTTTACACTTTGATCCTAAATCTTCATTATCTTTTAGCAATGTCTACGAGGAGTTGAATCGAAACTCTCATGAGATCTGGAAATTTGAAAAGTATGATGTGCTACAGGAGTTCAAATGCAAACCGTTTCTTCCTGTTCCATTTTCTATATTTGAAAACGTTTACAGACTTTTAAAAATCTGCTTCTTGAAGTGCTGCAAAGGGATGAGGGGTGAGTTGAGTTAGTTTTCATAAAAGCTAGGAGGTATCAGGGGATGTTGTATTCCTTGCAATAGTTGAAAAGGTAGCTATTTAACTTAAATCTATCCAGGCTCACATTTATTGGATTCCAAGAGCGAGAGAGAAAGGCTAACAGTTCCATTTCTGTTATAATGTTAATACAACCTGGGGGTATTTGTAACTTATTTTTAAAAAATGAAATGGTTGAAAATTCATCTATTTGTTATCAGAAAGTTTATCTTTGAAACTGTAGGCGGTGATGTCAAAGCACAGTCGGATGTTGACAGATACATTAAAACAACTTAATAATACATTTTTGCCATACCATTGACTATAAAAGGGCGAAATCAGGCACTTTTTCACCAACTTTTGAAGAAGATTAACATAAAATCTAGAACAAAGAGCTTCTTTTTGTGCAGTTTTTACGATTCATGGTAAGAGTGTCCTGTTGAATGGTGATTCTGTTACACAAAGAGACTTTTGCCTATGAAAGCGGTGGATAAGAAATCGAACCATTATGCCATTTCAGTACTACTGGATAGTAAGTAGCATTGGGAAATAAATTCCACTGCTGCAATGGGTAAATAGGAGTTTCAAATAATGAAGCAAGAGAGGTCACAAAAATAGCAGAGAAGATAACCTTTACAATACTTTTAAAACACTATTTAAATAGAAGTAGTCTTTCAGAACTCCATATTTCCCTAACAGTTTTTGAGCTATTTTGTGGATAAAGTTGTTGACACTAGTACGTTTCAGCGTTAACTTTTACAGTGAATTTACCGGGAAAACAAAGTTGGATAGTGATAGAAGCAATCTCATGAAACGAAAAGAAAGAGTATCACAGTTGGGTATCTTTCAGAATAACTCTTTAAATTCACCTTAAGATAAATGAAGAAACATGAAGGAAAAGTACTGGTTTATGCCTAAGGAGTTTTGTATCAAAAAAATCAAATTGTCATGATATCATGCTTCATACCCCGACCAAAGCTTCATGTGTGACAAGATAAGTACTTCAGTAAATCAAACAGTAATATGACTTTGAAAGGAGAGGCATAGAATTAGCATTAGGAAAATGTCATCAGACGGACTCCACAATTATCTAGCCCCATATTCCCGTCACGGTTCATTCACCCCCAACAATAACGTCCATCAAATATATTTCCTTTGTGTTCTAGGAAACTGCTTCAAGAATCCATCGTTAGAAAACTTAGTGAAAGAATACTGGATAGAGATGGGTACTATGACAATGTGTGATTTTTAGTCGAACTACAGACTTTTTAGCTTTTATTAGAATTCAGTAGAATTAAGTACATACCCTTTTTGATACACGTGTTTAATTCGATTTGATAAAATGAGAATACAGGTAATTGTTTCTTTTTACCTTACCTCGATGAGAAATAGTAAACAGGTTTTTGATGAAAACCTCGTTAAAATCTCCGTGTGTGACATTTTCTTCTCGCACTACTTGTTTAATATAAAGGAGGACTCCTTTTTCGATAAGATATGACAAGGGCCCTAGAAATCAAAATAGCAGTTGAAATCCAAAAATATAAGAGAGTATTGATAATTGTTTACGTTATCGCGTAGTACATATGCCATATAGTAAACATCAATAAAAGATATTTGATGGGATAGCGAAACTTAATATCAAACTACTAAGAATAAAAAGCCGAAAATGTTACAGTTTCCTGTATAATTTGGGTTTTTCTTTTAGCAAAAATAAAAAGATGTAAGGTGATGAAATTTTTTTCTTATGAGGGTTATGTACAAGGGGTAAGATTTATGTAGTACCACGAGTGAGATATATCATGTGCTTTGTGAAGGCACTGCACATATTGGTAAGCAGTGTTTACAGATCAATATACTAGAGTATAGGTTGCCGAGGCAGGCATATCTCATACTGATATGTTCCGCGTATCTCATCCTAATACGTTCCGATTATCTCATAATAATACGTTCCGATTATCTCATACTAATGCATTCCACGTATCTCACACAAATATGTTTTGCGTATGTCATAAAAATACGTTTCGATTATCTCATAATGACACGTTCCTTGTATCTCATACTAATACGTTCGGATTATCTCATACTAGTATGATTTTTTTGCGAAGTTATAGACATCAAAGTAACGATCGAAGCAAAAATATAGCTACCTGTTACCAAACTCTTGGTATTATTACTCCCAACTTTTTACATATTTTATTATTGTAATTTTAAAGAGAAAATGTAAAATAAACAAATATTGCTTTGGTGAAATGATGCTCTATTGTGCTTTTCATTTTGTTACTGTCTTTGGTCTTTTTATTTTCGTTTATTGCCAAGATCACCTGAAACGGCTTCATTGATAAAGCAGAAAAATTAGTATCTGACATGTGACTGTTTGATAATCCGGCTTGTAACTACAAGTTGTGAGACAAGAAAACTTACTTTTTATTACAGATGAAAAGACGTATCAAACTGAGGACGAACTTCTGAATTTTGAAAAACGATGCATGAGAGGTTATTTGGCAGATTTGGAAAACAAGAAACCTGTTCTTGTGGAAGACACTATTGTCGTGATGAATAACAGGTACTGTAATGCGCAGTGTTACTGCTGTTAAACTGATCCATTTTTGTTTAAATTACCAATCAGTAATAAATGGTTTAAAATTCTATTCTCAAATCTTTGTATCAAATGACCTTTTAAACAGAAAATCTTGAGTGACAACCTCTGAAGGTGATATTAAGTACTAACATGCATCAGAATGTTCTAGAAAATGGCTATTAAGTGTAAGGTACCTACCCGTGTTTTAGTGTATGAGATTGACTGGAAGACGTTTGAATGCTGCCGTATATGAAAAAAAATGCCATTAGACCATGTCTGCTATCTCTCTGAAATAGTCTTGACAATACTTTGAACATGTTTTTTGATTTTACGTATGGCTTTAAAACTGTGCTTATCTGATTATCTGATCCTTTCATCTCTGTTTGAGGCGTCCGATTAGAGCCAGAGAACTATGGAATCTTTTCTTTTCCATCAGTTAGATTAACTAGCCTAAGTTCTGCTATCGCATGCTATATTTTCCTCTGATGTGCCTTTTTACCGTATAAAGTTATAAAGGACTGTCCTTTCAAATGTTAATGTTTCCATATGCCATTTGCTCACCAATTTGGAGGTACTTTGTTGTTATTCAATCGACTGTTTACGATTGTATAATATTATTTCTATACACCTTGCACCATTCTGTAACTAAAAATTTCGTCAAATACGTTTTCGATTTGTATGGGTTCTTAAGAGTAGACTTGCAAGTTTTCAAACCAATACTTGCATGGCAAGTCATATAATTTTTTGCTCTTTCTATGTAGGCCTAGAATGTCAAAATATCAGCCCATCCTACAACATTTTTTATCTACGCTAGGTTTCAGAAGTGATGGAATTGTAGAAAAATGGGAACCAAAGAGAAACTGTTCGTAGAATTGTTTGCAAATGACATATCAAAAACACCTCAGTTAAAAAATACTTTTTACCATGTTTAAAACTCAGCGGTGGCTAAGTTTCATATCTGTTGGAAGTTTCCAATCCTCCCCGATCCTCCCCACTTAGTGGGGTTAATATTTACTTTGACATAACTTATGTGCAGCATTTTACAGCTTCTTAATGCGCTTTTGTCACTGTAGGCTACAGCAGAACATTACCATGACAGAGGAGAATCAAATGAAGGTAGAAGCAAGATTTGAGATGTTGGAAAAAATGATGTTACAGATCTTGCAAGAAAGTGGCTCTCCAGGAGCTGCTAAAAGGTTTCCATCAACAAAAAATAGAAGATCGATAACGTATCGGCGATGATGGCAGTGATAATCAGCCTGTTTGAGGGCATACTCATTCCGTTGATCATTGTAATGCTATTTACAATTACTGAGGGATGTCTGTAAGGCAAGAGTGTTTGAGGGAAAAGAAATCCTATTGCTGTTACATTCTGTGGTGAGCATTGACAATAGCAGCTAATAAAACATTTGTCAAATTTAACAACACAGTACTTGTTTGCTGTTGACGCCAAGGACCGCTTAAAGATGTTGAAGTGAATTCTATGAGATTCATTTGAGACACGCTGGAAGTTCAATGCCCCCGAGGATCAAGATTTGAGACATGTATACGCCATGAATACTCCCAGCTTCAGGCACCAAGGGGAGGGGGCCTCAGGACACAATTGCACAGAAATTTATTTGACTTTTGTATTAGAATTTTAGATTATCAAAAGATACAGGTGTTAAAGATGAAAATCAAAATTTTGCTTATTGAAAGCGCCTTTTGTAATGCAAATATTGACGACATCCAGAGTCATTGCTGGTATTCTCAAATTATTAGAATACTTGAGTCTCCATTTTATCCAATATGCTCTTCCTAAGGACACATATGTACGCTTTTCTTGAGTATATTTAGGCTCTTATCTGCAATATTATTTTTCATAGTTGATAATTTGTTAAGATTGTATACACTTTGTTGCAATGTAATACTGCGTAGATAATGATAGACACGGCTGCAGAACTATAGCAGCTCACAATATTATTCAACTTGGATAAAATGTTTGAGTTATTTCCTAAAGCACATTTTGCAGTTAACAATTCTGGCATATTAATTGACATATATTAATAAAAAGAACATGTTCACACCAAGTCAGTTTAGGATTAATGTTAATATTTTACACGTCTATATGTTTTCTGTTTATATATGAGTAACTGTTATTTACTGAAGAAATAGCCAGTAAATGGATTTGGGTAAAAAGCAGAGGACGACGTATGATTATAAAATAAAGAAGTGTGGAAGACACTTGTTGTATTCCAGTTGGTATTAATTATGTAAGTGCTACGTTGTTCTGTAACACAGGTTAATATCAGTGTTTCGTCTCAAGGGTACCTACTTCTGTATATTCCAAGCGAAGAATAAGATCTCGACAAACTTGCCACCCAGGACATTTTATCACAAGAAGACCAATTCGTATGATGTATTATTTGGCTTTAATGTCCTGCTCCCTAACACATCTCGTCAGGTTTATAAGCACGTTCTTACAGGATGTCACCATACCCTGTTTTGCAAAGCCTCTCTTTTACTTATCAGAATTAGGTTGTCATACTACTTTTCACCCTAGATTTTCAACTTCGTAAGTACTGTAACTGTTAGCTACAGTTCTGTCGTTCCTGACTTGTTTTGCAATTCACTCCCGAATTTGCACAGATCGCCCTGTTCATAGGAGGAGAGGTACAGATTTTAAGAAAAGGAGAATTAGAAATGGAAAGCCTTTTGCATACCAAGTGTTTCACATTATTTTTTCATAAATTTTATGCAGATTAAGATTAAGAAGCCCACGATGGGAGGTCACCTAGGATTGCTGCACTCATGGCTAGCATGTTTTTCTGCTAATTATTCCGATTAGTGCAATATAGACAGTGGTTTGTTTAAACTCCTTTGCCTACCCCGACTAAAGATGTGTCGGTTCCTCCATCAATGAAAATTTCAGTATCGTCCTTTTACAGCAACAACAATCCCGTTAACTTGGGAGGGGGTTAAAGTTTTCTTTTATTGTCTAAAGATTTATTGTATGCAATCTTTTGTGTTAGTTTAGTATTTAAGACCAACGTTTTAGTATTGAGTTACTGATGTAAAAAGAAAATTGTTAATAAAACGAAAACTACAAGAAGCACTACTTTTTATTTGTTAACTTTGCTTCTAAGACGAATTAATCACAACGTCGAAGTGACGTTTTTACTCGAGGGGGTTGCAGGTGTAGTGTTCATTTAAATATTTCATTGACCCTTGGTACCCCCCAGATGAAATTGCTTATCTTCGGTTATGTAAATGGGAAAATGTAAATGCAAGATCAACCGAGCGTGGATTCCGTTGTTGGTAGTTTGGTAGTTTGCTAGTTTGGTAGTTTGCCATGAAGTTTTTATTTCATTATTGTCTTCACATGATGCGATAACTCCACTTGTACAGCTTGCCTTGATCAGATATCTATGTGGCTATACTATTCACCTTCTTTTTCATGTCGGAGCTATATTAGGCCGACCTTGCATCTGTCATATAACCTCATGCAAGCATCGAAATATTAGAGAAAAAAACCGTTCACCTTGGAAAAAGAATGTTCCACGTCACAAGTAGCTGAATCAGAGTTGATTCCTCACTATTGCAGTAACATCAGTTATTCTCACAAGGAATAACGATTGAAAATTAAGGCCTGATATCTCCCTTAAGTCCATTTCAAAAGAAATTGCTACCACTAGCAAGGTACACCACGTCTACTCACATGCACGCATGTCTTATTTATCTTCAGGGACAGATTGGGGAGGGGGGTTTTCTCTGCATGACAGCAATGTCTAAATTTAAGCAGTGTGAGCGGGTTACCCTATAATTAAAGTTTTGGGTGCCCGAATTGCGAGCCTTGTTACAACTTGATGAAATATTTTCTGACAAGGTATCATCATTGCCTACGTTGTACCTCACTTCACCTGACTTTACTTCAGTCTATCATGTAAATTGCTTTGGACACAAGTATAAATTGGCTGTTGATCAATGATACAAAGTAAATCTGAATAATTTACCTTTTCAGTGTTTTTAACAAACATTCTGTATTAAAACTCAACCATCGCAAAAGCTTAGCATTAGAAAAAGGCTGTCTCCGAACGCTAACCATACTCGTTGCGACTTTGTATAAAACTGATATCATACTATGATTAAAGGGGAACTTCTTAAGTTGATACGGGACTTGACGAAGGATACGCATTTTGGGATTCTCAGAGAACCAGTGAAACAAATAGGTTGTCCGTGAAAGGCTTGGGAGATTATTAGTCTCTGCCGACAATGCATTTGTATTACGTTCTCTTGTACTTTGAATATCTCGAAGGGCCCTAGGAAAGTAGTTGTCGACAGAAACCTTGTTTCGGTACTGACAATTTGCGCTACATGTTATCAGATGCTTTTGCTGCTATCTGTTATGTATTTACCTGGAGAAGATCTGAAGAAAGTTTGTCAAGGAGAAGACTCTTAAATAGTTCGTGAGTCCTGATCTAGGGACGCTTATAATGAAAAATATAAATCCAATTTCCTTTGACGTCTTTTTTTCCCAGTCATGGGGTTTGACGGTGTCCATATTCATGAGACTTGTTATTGGAGCATAGAGCACTTTAAGACCGGATGCCCTTCCTGACGTCACCAATGGTCCTTCCGGCAATTGAACCCTGACCCTCTAGAACATCTAGATCTGATGGCCAGGAACGTATCCACTTGACCACGGCGGCTCCTAAATTTAGTTTAATTTAAAAGTAGTAAATCTGTTGTGGTTGTGTGTCTTTGATAGGTTGCATGGACTGTTACAACATACAGCAGTGACTTCCAATTTATCACCGTCCGATTCTGTTTGTAATGCATAAAATCCTGATTCAGAAAAACAATTTTCATTTATTTTTGATTTGGTACAATTAGCTATGCAGAAAATACGTACTCAAAGGCAAATAAGGAATGAATTACTCAAATGTTTTTGATAACCATGTTAGACAATTTTAAGCAGTTCTTGTAGAAAGTTCGCACTTATCAATACGTATACGTTTATGTTCTCTAGCATATGCCAGTACATATGTATGACAACGTAATGAGCTCTGACAGTTAACAGCTGACGTTATCGGTCAGCCCTCATAGATAATGTATTGACTCTAATATAACCCCTCCAATTAAACAGCCCTAGAAACGCCACGGCAACGCGGATCAAATCAATAAAACCAATAACCTTGTACTATGCCCAGACTCGGAGAGAAATCACTAGCAGGGCTGAGGCGCAACAATTCCTGACATCTCACGAATAGCAGACAATGTTTAACACTCCAATCAAATTTATTCAGAATGTAATTATACTATTTTGACATGTACTCATGATGACACGATAAATAAGCCATAAATTAAACTTGTTCCTAAAGATAATAGATTAATGAAAAATCCTGATATATATTTTTACTTCATTGGCGAATTTTCTATGAATTACGCCCTACTAGCCTCCCTAAATGTAGGCAGTTTCAAAGTTACCCAATCTGGTAAGGTTAACCCTATCGAAGTACTTCGGCATTAACTGCTGGTTGATACCAAATACACGCAGATATACACACTTTGTAAAATTGGCAAAAATACACTTATATCGATAAAATTCTATTTTAATAGTCCATCTTATGATTTTTGAGAAAGGGTAGAGTTTTCACCTGTAAAGTCGACATTTACGACATCGACGATATTAACATGTTATCGACAGTTTTAGACAAAATCGAAACGAGGGTAAATTGAGACATGAAAACCCCCTCATTGTGTATCTAAATAGTTGTTTTTGATCAACATCTACCGTAAACATTTTTACTGTGCATGTTATGATGATGACCTCATCAAATTAGTAGTCTTTTTCTACAGAAATCAAAAATATTTTGTACTGACAGAATCTTAGATGAAACACCCGAATTCAAAAATGCTTTTTACCGCTTTCCCGAGTATTAAGCCATTTCAAATGATGCTTATAAATACCAAGCAGAACCACTTTACTGAATAATCAATCACAATTTTATGCAATACTGATGCAAAATTTAAGCAATCTTTGTGATCTTTGTATTTACTAGGTAGCATTAAGCAGAGCAAAAAAACCAAACAAAGAATAATGAAGCCACCAAAAAGTAAATGAAAACTTTAGTAATACAACAACCATGCCTATATTGAGGATGGAGTGTGACAATGATTTCATATCAAGACCGAAAATGAAGTAATTTTTAAATTTAAACTTGATTCACGAGGTATGGCCTCAAAAAATTTTAATGATACGGATTGAGTAGTTGGAGAGAAATTACGATTTTAAATTACTCCGCGCTGATTCAAACATCCCTCAATGCAATTAAAATAGGTTAATAGAAGAACTTGTATCCTTTTGCTCATGATGTCATCATCAATAGACTTAGGTGGACAATGGCCAATAAACATTTTCATTGATCTAACAAAGTTGTTTGTAATGGAATTCAGGATTGAGGAGGTAGGGGGTTGAGCGGTCATATATTTATCATAAATAAAATCTACAAAAGGAAAGTAGGATATGCGATGTACAGCAAAATCAATTAGGAGAAGTAATGAAGATTTCATGTGGCACATAATTGTCAAAAACTATATCTGTGCGATAAATATCCTCAAAGTAAATCGTCTAGCAACAGAGGCACTCGAGTTACAAAATCAGAAGGCAATTTATGCTTGTTGTTACAAGTTTGTATCATATATCAAAATCGTTTCTAGATCAGTA
>JAAAKL020002215.1:0-23548 GCA_010016065.2 Carybdea cf. marsupialis auct. non (Linnaeus, 1758) | reverse complement strand
TACCAGTCCCTTCAAGTACTTTCCCCTTAAAATGTTAATTACACTAAAGATACGTCCTTCCAAATACAAGCCCCTCCGCATACAAATCCCTCGAAGAACAAAACACCAGAAATGCAAAGCCTTCTATATACAAGCCCCTCCGAACATCACCTCTCCAAATAGATGCCCTTACCATTACCAGTCCCTTCAAGTACTTTCCCCTTAAAATGTTAATTACACTAAAGATACGTCCTTCCAAATACAAGCCCCTCCTCATACAAATCCCTCGAAGAACAAAACACCAGAAATGCAAAGCCCTCCATATCCCAGCCCCTCCGAACATCACCTCTCCAAATAGATGCCCTTACCATTACCAGTCCCTTCAAGTACTTCCCCCCTAAATGTTAATAACTTTAAAGATACCTCCTTCCAAATACAAGCCCCTCCGAACATCACCTCTCCAAATAGATGCCCTTACCATTACCAGTCCCTTCAAGTACTTCCCCCTTAAAATGTTAATTACTCTAAAGATACGTCCTTCCAAATACAAGCCCCTCCGTATACAAATCCCTCCATGAACCAAAAAAACAGAAATGCCAAGCCCTCCATGTCCCAGCCCATCCGAACATCACCTCTGCAAAAAGATGCCCTTACCATTACCAGTCCCTTCAAGTACTTCCCCCTTTAAATCTTAATTACCCTAAAGATACCTCCTTCCAAGTACAAGCCCCTCCTCGTGCAAGCCCCTCCAAGAGCTCTCTTTCAATTAAGCACCCCTCGAGTTATTAACTACTCCGAATATAATTCTCTCAAAATATTGGCCTCCCAGATTCACACCCTCCAAATAGAAGGTACTTTTAAATTGAACCCTTCAAGTACGAACTCCTCATAGGATAGGTTTCTCTTAATATACGTTATTCCAATGTCTTCCGTTATTACCCGAGGGATACACTCTTTCCCCGCTTTATAGGCACAGAGGCTATATTCATAGTTTGAAGTAAATTTTCTTGAAAGATTCTCTGTTGTTGTCATTTACTATGTGAAATCTTCTTATTCCGTCCACCAGGGTATTAAACCCAAATTGCCCTCCTAATGTAAGCTCCCCGGAATGTAAGCCCGACTGAAATGCTTATAAGTGTTTATAGCTTAGGCTGATATTAGGGATTTTACTGTATTTCATGGAACCCACCAACAGTTGACATCAAATCCTTTCAGCAATACTCAAACAAAAAACGACGTGAAAATAACCTTGTTTATTTGTTGTTTGTTGTTTTACACTGAGTAATGTTTTCTGTTGTAGTCTAAATAATAATGAATGAAGATGAAAGTTTTAATATACAATATACTCGCTCAATATTATTGATTTTAGAAAGCTGATCAATCAAAATCTTTCGGTAAGCTTATTTATCTTATGATGATGCAGTTTTAACGCCGGCACTCTCCTTTTTAGGGGCTAAGGCGGTGCCCATGTACACGAGACTTGTTTGTAGCATTGAGCTTACTTTGTTATTTTATCTGGCACTCAAAATATTTCGAAGTTACCCACTTGATTTAGATACTAGAAAAATGTTTACATTTTGGTTAGATGTGTTCTAAGACGGCATTTCCATTAAGATATTCTGCAAGAAAATGAGCTTTGGCATATAGAAACAATAGCATAGACGCTAGTGTTATCGTTGGTTTCAATATCATAGAGGAACTGATTTCTCTACGCTCAAAGGTTTACTTTGATGACTCATTCGATAGTAAAGTATCTCTTAAAGTCAACATCAATTTCTTTAACACTAAATAAAAAGCTAATTCTACTTGTGAATTTATAGCACTTCGTAATAACAATTATGGGATGGCTTGCTTTCATTTAAGCAAACATTTACTTTCCTCCTCCCTTGATAACAAACTTTTGATCATTCGTAAATATTTTTATTACATTATAGGGAAAAGAAAAGAATTGGCATTTTTTATAAATGATTGTGAAAAGGTGTGTATACAAAATCTAAAAATTTTGAATAAAGAACAGTCTATGGTCATCTTCATTTGTCGAACGAGTTTTCTTGTCAAACATTTATTGATTTACTATTTAAGGTATTGATTAGTAATTATGGGAAAGAAAATGGTGACAGATACTTCGAGTCATTCAGAGTCTAGACTAATGGTGCAAAAATTATGATAGAAAAAACTGTATATTTTGCGATGATCAAGTAATGATGAATGAAATATCTCTGGTAAATTTTTCAAATAGTGATGTTGCCATTGAAAGAAATCATTAAAAGGTACGCGTTGACGATTAAAACTGGGGGATCACGATCATGAAGATCGAGAAGTAAAGAACTACAGTATAAGTGTCAAAAAAACAAGAGGTTAGAACAAGTGAAGGAACTGAAGTAGTTAGGAAGCAGTATTTGTGAAGATGGGAGATGGGATGGGAGGCAGTATAGAGAATCATTCTGGTCACGGAAGTTTTAACTACAGCAAAGTTTTAACTACAAAAAAATACCAGAATTTTGAGTTTGAAGACATGATGGCTGACGTGATTAGCGTTGGTGGAGTGTTTCATTGTATGATTGTGGGCCATGGCACAGGTATGAATTGTTTAGCTCAGAGTACGGAAATAGTAGTTTTAGAGAAGAGAGTTGAACTGAGTGAATGGGCAATGAATAAGTGTTGGAAAGAATTAGGCAAGAAATTATGAATCAAAGGAAAGGAGGTACCTTACAACCTTACACTTAAAGGTCTCCTGCAAAAAAGGTATAGAAAGAAGATGGTGGGAAGATGTAGACCGAGAAGCAATAGAAACAAATTATTAGTTCAAGAGGACAACTGAAGTCATACTTTCATAACAACTACATTTATATTGGAGATCACAGAAAAACAAGATTGAATCGACTTTGATAGAGGAAGTTCGTAAATTTTCCGAAAGGCTTTAAGTGGGCTTCTAAAAAAGTTGTTAGAAAAGTCGATACGACTACTGGAATTAAGGTAGATATATATTGAAAAGTGTGTTCGATCAATGTCGGCGCAATATTTTTAGTTTTTAATAAACAACATATTGCACGATCATTTCAAGTGGTTATTCCTCCATGACCTAAACGGATTTGTCCGTCGTTGAGGACGAGCCCCATTCACATGATAACGTTTATTTACTCGTGATGTTGTGTATTTTCAGGCACCGATAATTTATTCTAATCACTTATTGCTACACTTAGCATCCATAGCTCTTATAAATATAACATATCAATATATAATCTACCATAGCATTTCAATACCATTATTTCATAATGGCATTTTTGTCAACTAAACAAGAAAGTGTGTTATATTACAGGGTAAGATTGTAATACAGTCTTACATAAACGTTACCATCCGTCTAGTCTCAGTTTTATTAACTTCAAGGAGGGAGAGGTTCCCTTTAGAAGACATGCTAACTGCTTCACGTTGTAAATATTTTGCCAATGTTGATAACTAACTGGTACTGTCGTCATACAAACCTCATACTTATATTACATGTTTTAGGCCATGGGAAAGTGGATTAGCATATGCAACAGATCAACAAAGACTTGTACATTTTCACCAGAGTTATCAGTTGAGAAGAGAACAGTTGATGCTGATGTTGGAAAGAGTTTCTAGTTTCACCATAGACTGAACTGTGAATAATAAAGCTTCTGAGTGGGAAGACTAAATTTTTTCATACAGTTTTTTGATCACGAGAACTGTGGATTATATTTTGATAGTTGTAAACATTTACGTTTCAAACTAAGGATCTACAAAATGACATGTACTTTAATTATACGTAAACCAAACATTGTACAAATCCTAGTTTTATGTAGTAAAAAGTATTGAATTAAAGCGGAAGAATCGTTAACAGTTATGTTATCACATTCTCTGATGCGTGTTTATTTTTGCACAAATACAATATGATATCATGTACTCGATGGCTTTTATCATAATGCCGTAATAAGCAGACATGTTCCAAGATGAAGGGGAGTATCACTCTATACTGTAACAACTAAAAGTTTCAAGTACCCTGGACTGCAGATAGTAAAATACCAAAATCATTAAAAAGTCAGGGTAATAAAAAGTGTTGCAGTCCAAACGTACGAGAGCGAACTATCTACAAGAAATGTTCTTTATGGTACATACTAAACATTCTATGGTGGTCCTGTAGTATAAAACTATCAAAACAAATCAATCTTGAGTTTTATTTAACTTAAGGGTTTAAATATTCACTCAGTTTTTGTCCTGACAGAGTTGGTGAAATGAGTATAGCAGTAGAAATATTGGTGGAAGGAGTGATCAAATCGTACCTGGTGTAGGACTAGCGCTCATCCCTATCACAAGATGTTACAGTAGCTACTGAAAAGGGAGGAAGTATCTTGTCTCCGAATGTGGCCAATCATTTTCTTTTCTTCTTCATCTCTGACTACATATGCGCAATGATACTTGATCACTGTACATTGATAAAAGGTTTCATTATAAATCTGCAGTTTCTCTCCCCCTTCCTTCTTCTTAATTCTCTCTTCTGTTTGCCCTTTGCACTGATATGCAATTTCAGGTATCTTGATACTGTTGATATTGTAAACATACGTACTTTTTAAACAGTGTTTAACCTCAAGAGTTCAACTGTTCACATTTCAATCATGTCTGACTAGATGCATATTTGAAAAATGGACTGTTACTAGCTCCATAATCTAGCTACAATGAGCGTTAAAATATGTGACACCAAAATGTATGGCAAACGTTTTGCTGGGAGCTTTTGATTGTAGGAATCAACATAATTTGTTACCTGAGACCCCAGAAAGAGGTTGCATGACGTTGAGGTTTCAGTATCAATGTTTTTACGATGCAGCTTCATGGTCTCATTCCTACAACTTGTTTACTTTTACTCTACATCATCGAGAGAGTTTTGGAGCGTTGTTGTTTAGATCACGATGAACACACTAGCCATAATCCTCGGGTTGAGGGGTCGTAACAAATGAACACTTATGAATATGTTTTCAATTTGCATGCGACAAAGATGTACTCAAAACCAGGAATAGTTTGGCTAAAGTGGATTTTTCAAGTAAAATTTCGATTCTCGTGTCAGTTTTAAGTTACAAGAATGAAGACATTAAGGTATCAAGGCCAGAAAGCTACATGGTCCATTACAACGCCAGTCGATTCATTGAAATAGTTAGCTTCATTGTAAAGCAAGCGTGTTGGACCGATGACATGTTACGATCAGCTCCGTAAATCTTCACGTATCATACAAAACGTCCTAATAAAGCCTCGCTTTCAGAGTGAGATTTTATAGCCTATAAAACTCGTGCGATGTAAACTAAGTGTTCATTTTTGCAACAGGTGACCGATCTTATGTAACGATAAATTGGGGGTCTGGGCTTGAAGTTGGTTCCTAGGAGTTTTCCTTCATGCACTCAGCAATACTTATAAGTCATTCAATTGCATCGTCTATTATTTTTGACGTACATTGATGATCATGCTTGGCTTGGTACTGTTGTTTCATATTTCTAAATGATATTAGTAATAGAAATATCAGCTGATTCAATGGTACCGTTGTACATCCTGGCAATGAATCTACTAAAGGTTTAGGGAGATTCTCAGCATCATCATCATCATCATCATCATCACCCTCAGCATCATTATCATCATTATCATGCACTTTAAAGTCCTTGGTACCCTACACACACTTTAACCCTCGAAGTCCATGGCCGCATCCTTTCGCAATCCCCTTGTATAGCCTCTTCAATATCAATTCCAAGGCACTTTAATCGACTTTTTCGTTGCCTCTTCTATCGTCCCTAATAACTTTTGTCATGTTTACCGCGACGAATTCCAGACTTATTATTTTCGTGTTTGTCACTTTACGCTGAGTACTCACCAAAAAAGTCCGATAAGGACAAAATAAGTGATTTAAACAGTAATTCGCACTATCGTAAAGTCATACCATATCACCTTGCACCAGAGATTATGAAACACTGTTTCACTCTGCTTGCACGCTTTGGCAGAACATTCCCCAGAGAAAAACCAGAGATAAAATCAACGCCCCTTTCCTATCAATGCTACTGGACTGCACAAAAGGCATTGTTGTCTTCCTAAAATCGACATGCATTAAATGAATGGCACGCAGGACAAACTCCCATTTCATCCCCAAGGATTACACCTGCTACTAATGTGAACTCAGGTTGTAACATGGGCTAACTAAACTCGGTGAAGCCACGCGAGTTCAGTTGTTTTCTTTCATAAATTCGCTGCGAAGAAAAGTTTAAACGAAAACATTAACTCTTTACTTAGTACCACAAGATAGGACCAAACCTATTATTTCAACAGTCTGAAAAGGTATTAGGAAAAAGTGAAAATATAACCGCCGTGATGTATTTCACATAATTTCACTATACATCTCTTCAAACATAGCATTTGAAATCCTCTCTTTTCGGAGATGCTTTGATCAGACATCGGTGGTTGTCCATGGAATAGATTTTACTATCAAGTACAAAATTAGGAATTGTACAAAACATAGAACTTACCTACAAAGATTCTGACCAGAGACGACATTAGAAGTTCCTTACTGTAGTTCTACTACTTTGTGCGTCTGGGTTTAAACTCATCCTTGACAGTTATTTTATTTTCTACACTGGAACGTCCACTTTAGATCAGCATTGTAAACGTGCTTGGTATTCTACAATGTATTTGTCTTTGATCAGTTGACTCACAGCACACTTATCAAGGTATGGGGCCACGGGTCGAATCTTGGGTGATTACGACGTCGTGCATTGCAAGGCGAGTCAAGCATTCCCTTGGGTATAATTAGTCTCAAACCATCCATTTTCTTCATCGAATTGATATTTTTCTTGGCTTTAAAGAAGACATTGCAAACAGGCCGTAGGACGTATTACACATTGGATCAAAAGATAATCTTTAGGGAGTGTGACAACAATACTAGGATTGTAAGACAACAAGGTCTTGTTACTGTAGTCATGTGATTCTCATAGCACTTTGATGTTGAAGCAGTAATGACTTTACCTTTGTCTTCAGGGCGTACCAGCATTTTGAGCTCATCTCATGCTGCCTTTAAGCTTGCTACAAGTAAGGCTGTGCGACTAGGGTACGTTAGCAGGGAGTATTACAAGCTCTCGATCGCTGGCTTTATTACATCAAGAAATAATACTAGACCTAACAACTTTGTGTAGAAACGTCTGAACCTAACCTATGGCTAAGTCGGCCATCCCCTACAATCAAATGAAGAGGAATACATCAATCAAACACTCTGGGAAACCCAAAATTTGTTTAATAGTGGAAGAATCTGTTTGCAAACAATTGTGGAAACGAATGCATCTAGTTTTGGACTTCATACACACTTAGTAATAACTTTGAATGAATTTTCAGGTATTAAATGCATAGCTCCCAAGTTAACGAAAATGAATCTTTCTTTCGAAGCCCTGCCTTTTTTGCAATTAGAAAGTTCCTTGTAACTTGTCGACTTACATATTTGAAGTTGTTCTTTGTCCCGCCTTTCTTTCTTGCTGACTATGGCATACATTGTAATACCGATCTTAAGTATCATAGCGAGGCATAATTCGCAAATGAAAGCACAAAGAATGCAGTCAACATTTGAACAACTTTGATTTATGATAATTGACAACATTGATATGGTCTCCAATAACAATCAGCGAAAAAGGTATTAATCCATGAGATACTTAGAGTATACAATTTAAAGCCAAAATAAAAAAAGCTTCAGTACAATCTTTTAGCGGGTTTTCAAAAATGATTTAAAGATAGACAATTCCTCAACTACTTTGCCATCCCTTTCCACTTTGCTCAACATATTTTCTGTCGATTTCAAATTTTGATCGTTTACAAAGGCGTATTCATTACTTCAGGATGAAAAATTGAATGAAAGAACTAAAACAGAGAAAGTACCTTTATACAGCAAAAAGTCATTGCTCTCTATTTCGAGATTTTTTACCTTCGGATTATCATTACCCTTTTACTGGGTACCACGAAGGTGATGCATTCTCTTTTCAGCTCTAGCTTGATATCGTTTCCATTCAACATCACACAACTGACAAATTTAGTTGATTCACAGATGCATGATAAATCTGGGGGCAAGAAAGCTTCAACGGACCCAATCATCTCACACTACTCGCACATGCGAGGCAAGCATGTTGCTCAGTCCTACATCAAGAATCAAAACGTCTGTCTCAAATAGTGCACGTAATATTCCAATTTAACGCGAGTCGCATGTCAAACTGAATGACGCACGGTGCAAATTGCTACCCCCTGCCCCCACCCAGTTACTGACAAACTGCGAGGCAACATAGGGAGTAGTATCTGCTGGTACTTCACTTCCTATAAATGAACATGAGCATAAAGTACACAATAAATTCGAACCTTCATTCAGTTGTATTCCGACAGTCAAAACCTCGTATTCAATAGTGTAATCAGTTTCATCCCGCTGAAATGGGTAGAATACCGAGGAGATAAATCATCAACCATACATGGGGGTGTACACACATTTACGACTTCGGTAAAAAGTGTAATAGGTTACTCCTTTCTTTCCTTGCGTTGATGTCATAGACGTTTGGCCCCTACACAAAAGCAAGAGAATACAGAGGAAGCCAGACGCAAAAAAAGGGTTCCGCCAAGCGTAAAACTCTGTAAACCACTTGCGCGCAGACAACTCGCACATTACCATCACCATTTTATTGTGCTTTACCCCGAATAATTGAACTCTTGCTAAAGTGGAGAAAAACACTAAAAGAAGACATTTTTGGTTCAATATGCAATGATAATAGTCATCGCTAAAAATTATCTTTACGATCGCGGCCGTTCTTTCTTTCCCTTGAACAAAGCGAGCAACGATACATTCGCAACTTTCACAACTTTAAATCGTACACCGGGAATATCTCCGACGGCATGACCCGATCGACCGAATCCAGAAACGAGAACTTCGTCATTTTCTTCGATATAGTTCAAGCAACCATCGTTGGGGACAAAAGCCGTAATCTTTTTGCCGTTCTTGATCAGCTGCACACGAACGCACTTTCTGATAGCTGAGTTAGGCTGTTTGGCCTCCACACCTCTGGAAAACAAAGGAAACCAAAAGAAGTGCAAAACACAAATTTCAATGAATGATCCATGCACCATCATCATCACCATTATTATCATCATCATCATCATCATCATCATCGCCATCATCATCACCATTATTATTATTATCATCATCATCATCATCATCATCACCATCATCATAATCACCATTATTATCATCATCATCATCATCACCATTATTATTATTATCATCATCATCATCATCATCATCATCATCATCATCATCATCATCATATCCATATTAAGTGACATCACCTTAATCATTACAGCCATAATCATAATGACAGTAAACAATAATGATCATATGACCACCATCACACTCCTATTTATCATCAACTTCATCAGAATCCAGATGTACTCAGAAATATAACCATCCTCGTTATAATGGGTATCATAATCATACATCAACATGGCAATCTTAGTCAACTTCGCACTCCATAGTAGCAGCTACACTATCATCTACATCAAATGCCTGGTGACGATCTTTCATGGTATCTATGGCAGTCGTAAGCCAGATCTTAATAAAGGGGCTGCTCATCAATCTATCTGTAATCTTGGACAATGACAAGAGGCATAGCTGTTGCACATTTTTACAGCACGTGCTTGTATGATATAAGCTTCTCACAAGTATTTGCTTCTTACAAATGTTTTCCTCCTTCTATACCAAGCACCAGCACCTATGTTAGTTTGGGTTCTTTTCACCCTGTTCAAGGCCTAAGTCACAACTAGGGACTGGGTTACTTTCCCCTTCGGATGACACTCTATTCCTACTTTCAGTCCCCTCTTTGTCCTATCTCTAGAAACATAGTTTCTCACTTCACCTGAACAGATGACTGAGTACAGTACCTCTGGGACCATGGCAGGCAAGCTCAGGTGGTTCGAGCTTGCACCCTGCAGATTGCAAGTCTGACAATCTGCCACTATGCCACTACTATGTATAAAGTAGTACTTGTGTTGTTAGAATGAATTAAGATCCATTGTAGTCAAGTACAACAATTTACAATGAAAACTAAACACTACATTCTCTTAACTAGTGGCCAATGGTAATGTTATGACAAAATATACATGAGGTCACAAGTCTGAACTGAAGGAGTTATCATACAACCAAAAAGGATGAAGCTGGCCTAAGTGATGAACACTTCTTAACTAGATAAAGTAACACAAAACTTCAGCTGTTTTAGCCCAAACTACATGCTAGTTAACTTAAACAATGGATACCTTCTGGACAAAACTGAATATATTACCTTGGGCACTTTTTTGAGTAAAAGGAAAATTACTGTAAATAGTCACTCCTAGCCCTCATGAACTACTCATTGTATACCATTGATGTACCCTATTTTCAAATGTTTGATGTTCTGTCCTTTGCCAAACTGCACTACATAAATCCACACTGTCGCTAACATGCCTGTGCCGTGGTCTCCATTGTAATCACTAATAACAATAATGTTACATACCTGGAATGCCCTGCTATTCAAAATTAAATGTCAAGGTTCCCCAGTCATAGACAAAACACAATAAAGCTACTATCTAGGCAGAAGATCTTCACTCAATGGTAATCCAGGTAAGCCTTGGTAAAAGTACATGGTAGTGGCATAGTGGTAGAGGTCTGACTCACAATCAGAGGCTTGTGAGTTCAAACAGACCCTGAACCGCTACTCAACTTAAATTTCGTTATTGCAGAGCTTCATATCATACAAATGCAACCACAACTAAATGTAAGTGCTATACTAAATTAACCTGTCCTATTTACTATAATGCAATAAATTTACACTGCATTCAACAAAGTACCTCCACATACAAACAATAGCTACATAAGTGTGATATTCTAGTAAAGCAAACTAAACAAATAGGAAATGTTCACTTCTTGGTGACCATCGAACATATTAGCTGTCCTTTTGGCGAATAAGAAGTGGTTCTTCTCTGAGGGTATTAGCACCAGACAAGTCATCGCATAAAGCAGTATTGTCAGTGACTCTTACCTCAAAAAAATGTCACGAGACAAACTTCATAGCCATCAACAAATTTTGATATCCCACCGTAACACTCCCTTACATGTTATATACGTAACACTACATGTCATCTACCCTATCCTCCATATCACAGGCCAATTAAAATAAGAGGTACATTTCTCTCCCTCAACATATTAACATGACAGAGCTAACCTTACCCTGACATCATTTTAATGCTATAATAAACAAATCATATCAATAACAAGCTTTGAAAAGAGGCTGTTCATGGTCAAGTGGTCTCAAATCTTTGCATACAACTACATGGTCTAAGAAACCTTATCCTATGAATGCTCAATTAGTTTGTGTAGAACAACTGACTGAGAAAATCTTTTTGAAGTTTACCAATATTCTCATTTTCACTAGACTATACAGTTTAACTGTTAGCATTCTAACCAATGAACATATTCAAGCTGCCAAGAAAAGAAAGCATTCATGAAACTCTTTATGGGCCATTCCATTCATTACAGTTGTTACACAGGTATGCTTTACACATTTTCATCTTCTACTGCAGCATATTTTCCTTGGTATGTATGTTTGTTGAAAAACTGAAACCAGTATTTTTTATATATCATAATAAATCTTTTAAAGTTCCTACCCCTAAATACTAACATCATCCAAGTCAAACTAGGTGATTACTTAATAGAATCATTCATTATAGTAAATATTCTGGATAAAGCATCTTGGACATGGCACTTTTAAACAGTTATCACTGTCATTCTAGGAATTAACAGGTATATAAATGGTATTAGAAGCAAGGAAATGGATAACAATGTCACCACTTACAGGTTTGACAAAAAGGGAAAAGAAGGGGACACCTTACATTTTCAAAAACGGATATTTTATCATACCCTTTTAGTATAAGTAGGGGGTTATTTATTAAATAAAACAGACCATCTACTATACTGAGCAAAAATTGTTCATGCTCACTTACTCAAAAGATTCCTTAGAGATGCCACATTGTCAGCCTGTACAAAAAGGAAGCTTGACTACTACAATGGTAAAAATTACTTTATATATGGGAAATGACTGGGACACCAGAGGATATTAAGAGTAGCTATAACAAAAGAAAGCAGCATTAAACATCTGAAATAAATCTGAATAAACCCTTACACTTTCTCAAGGACAATTCCCTTGGCATGGGAGGCACCACCAAATGGGTTAGCCTTTAAAGCTGTGCCCAGATGTGCCTTTTTGTACTGCTTGTCATGCCAGCGCTGTTCGCGTCTATGGTTTCTAAGTTTTCGGGCTGTTCTCAATCCACGAGGCTTACCTGATGAGAAAGATTAATAGTAGATAACTATAAAAATGAAATACTTGTATCTGAACAAAACTTATATTTTCTAATGAACGCTTCAAACTATCCTTCTTCTGTTAAAAGCATGATTGTTACATACATGGCTGAGATTTAGCTGGGAATCTTGTTTTGTGGTTTGACTTCATAACTGGATTTCACTTCAGTATATACCAATCTTATGTTGTCAAATTTATAACAACTTAATATGAGAAAATTATGCAAAACTCTCCAATTCATCAAACTTAACTGGATAACCAATATCATGGTACAATACCATTAAAGAAAGTAAAGGAATTATGCAATAGGAAATCCTGCAACAAATTAAGGCCTGCTACGTGGTTGTAAAAATTTTAATTTAACCCCAGATAATTTCAGCAAGTGTACCGATAATCGTTTAGTTTACTGCATAACGACGATGTCCCGGCCAAATTCGAGTCTTGTTAAATATGGCTAAGTAAAAGAAGTGTTCAGGTTTGGCCTATTAAAGGATGAAATACCAAAAACTGTTTGCTTCCTTGGTGACCAGGATTATCTGCAAATGGCATAAAGTGCAGGCCTCCCGGCGAATAAGGTGCAGTCACTCTGTGAGGGCATTAGCACCGGCCAATTCAGAGTTGAATCAACTATTGGCAGTGACTCTTGCCTCACCATTATCGAAATTGTTATCACTGATCATTCGGCTAAAAGCTATCATATCTTCTCAGCCTAACAGCATACTAGAGGGGTTTTAATTATAGGTTCAGGCTTGCCTGTATTAGCTAACTTTACAGTATAAGCATTTACAGTCCTGAGAACACTAGGACAGTGAAAGAAACACCAATTGAATGGTCTCGCAGCGACCACGTTTTCAAATTGAACAACCGATTGCATTCATAGATCTCGCTACAGACTTATACAATAGTTGGTGAATTGTTATCATGCATTTATTTTCTTGCTACGGTTTATCATATCGTGTCAACAGAGGGAGAAATGGGAAATAAAAAGGAGTCTTACCCATGTTGATCGAGTTGGATGATGGAGGATTTGGAAAGGAGAAGTGTGGTCATGAGGCGCATGCTTCATCTTTTCACTAGCCTCGTTTTCAAAAAATATTTAAGAGAGGTAAATCCAAGATGGCATTGAAAGCTTGATTTAACGCGTGGAACTCTAATCAAAGCCCCAGTTTGTTACGTCTGAGGAGATACTTGAGAAAGGTGAAGAGTCTTTTCAGACCCAATCGACAGGTATGCCCAAGAACCCTGGAACATGATATGCAATATCTTTCTGCATCATAGGATATGAGAGAATTTATCGGAGGGGAAAGCACCAATTTCTCGAAATATGCTTTGTTTTTGACGTAACACTTCATCTCAAATTGTGTCCATGTACATCGGCAAATTTAGCCAAACTTCTCATTTTATTCTCTAAGTGAGACATAAAGATTCAGGGCCTAGAAGATATCTGAAAAAGTTGCCTCTCTTTCATAGATTTATTGAAGATATGGATCTTTCTCTCTTCAAAATCTTTAGGAACACCCCTGAATGATATTACCTATTTATAAAAATGCTATGGGCGATTAATCGAGCATTTACTGTATCAATAATCTTGTTATAGAGAGCTTAATGGATAAATCTGTGATGCAATATCATACAATGCAGCTTTATGGGGCGAGTTTTTAATGCTAACACTCTCAGCTAGTCGTTAACAGTGCACTCTTTTACAAGCAGCAAATCCTCAATACCTCAGAGAAAGTGAACCTTAGCTATCAACTTTTCGGTAGAACTGCCAGAAAAAACACTAGTAACCTGGTTTCTTTAGCCTAAAAACCTCTTAATTAGTACTGTGCTTCCTTACCATAGTCTTACAGGATCATTTCAATTAAAGGGGGTAGGGTGATTTTTCTGCCCAAATTTTCGATTTGAAACATTCGAGGAAAATTTAAATTTGACAGTTCTTCTTCAGTAAAATGACTGGTAACCAGTATTAGGGACATATATCACCCTCATTTGGTTCCAATATTTCCGTTATCTTTCCTTGAATTTTGAATTTTTGCCAGCCTGTCTGGTAAGCCTATGTTCTCTACAGCGGAAAATTGCTCTCTCGTTTGGAATCAAAGCCACCACTGCAGGAAACTCGCTGCGTCACACAACAGATGCCTGAAGCTAATCAGTGGAACCGTCAATAGCATTAGGAAATGCTAAAGACTGGATAACGATTTCAAGTGATACTGAATCAGCCTGAGTCAACCTAACATCAAAAGGGACAAAGTAATACTCCGCTTTCTTGGATGCACTGTCACTGTAAAATATCCCTTCCACCAATCCGAAACTTGGCCACGGACGAGTAGAAGGATATAAAGTAGACTGTATCTCTAACCATTGTACAACATAGCCAGTGAACTAGACTAAACCATAAGGCAGAAGCAAATTTGAAAAAACTTTACGGAAATAGAAAATAAAAAATGGAATTTTGTCACCAACGACATTCGGTTTTGTGACGTCTTGACGGTTGCACACTTTTAAAATGACCAAACAGTTTGCTGATGGTGCAGAATAATAAAACTGCACGAAATAGCTAATTAATTTTGTACTTAAAAGGTTTCTTCGCCAGGCACTCGTCAGACTAAAGTCGTCAGAATACTAATTGAAAACGGATTTAGCTTCACGAACACTGATTGGTCAAAACAACACTAATCTTGCAGTCAGAGCTCTGATTGCCTATTTTAAAACACAGTTGGTTATAAAATTTCATTGATTCCCTTTTCATTTAATATTCTGATGATTTCACTTTAAGGAATGTCAGATGAAAAAAGTTTTTAAGTATCAGCTTTTTCATGCAATTTTTAAATACTATTTTTTACATTTTTTACTTGTTGGATCGACGTAAGTTTTAGCGGTATTATTTAGAAGGGACTTCAGAAAAATAAGAAAGATCCTCATGGAAATGTCCGATAGGGGGGGGGGGGGCTCATGAATATGTAGTCAGAAAATGCCCCCAAATGTACATCTAGGGATGATCTCTGTGTGATGATATTCCCCTATGACATGGTTAACAAGTGAACCGAGGGTATCCCCTCTTTGACCTATAGGTGCTGGTTGTAGTAGCATAGAGTCGAGTTCATGAATTTAAACTATTATGTTGAGGATATGATGAAGATATTATGTGTTATTGTCGTTTATCGGTCTGGAGTTCTACATTACTTTTGATAAGGTACTAGTAAGGTTTGCCTGACGGTGGAAGGACGTGATCGTGGGAAACGTTAACACTTGTGGAGCATGGGAGCAGGGGGTGATATTTGGTAAATTGCTAGTCAATTGTTGCTGCTGCTTATACTTGAGAAATATAGCCACACATATGGTCGATATTGGTCAGAGGTAGAGTCAATTTAAGAAAAAGTGAAAGATCCTCCGCTTTCTTACTAGGCTTAAAAAATTCACAAAAGTCATTAAGTTCACGTTGCAAGTACTAACACTATAATTGTGTTCCCACTCTGTCATTTAATCTTGATACAGGATACAACATAACCTTTTGATTTGTACATGTCTTTAACGATGAATAATTAATTAACTCGACCCGTATACAATAAGCTACCTGCACTCTTCTTATGTGACGCCACGGTGCTTATAGCACTAAATTTTAACATCTCATAATGCACACAGCAACTATAGAAAAGAAAGAGTTTTTATCGAACTTTTAATACACCTATTAAACAGATTCTTTAATGGAAGTGGTTTAATTACTACCATCAGCAAGAGAATGAAACTTGCTAAATAAAATATGCGAAAAATAGGACTGACAGAATTGCAAATAGAGGACCTTGAAAATTTACGCTCTTTGCTCACTCCTATGATTGGGAGGTAATACCAGTCAAGGAAGAAGGCAGTTAAGTGCTTAACAAATTCTGGGGAAATGGTCCAACTGTGATATAGGCCTGTTACTCGCCTCCTGTCTATTACCGTCAACATAAATTTTAAGGCGTTTTGCGGATTTGCTGGTAGCTTCAGCCCTCAAAGAAACGCGTTTATGGGAACACATATACCTCTCTTTTATGATTCTTAAAGCTATTTAGGGTGCTCATTGGGAGCTGTTAACAGAACACGTCCTCGTCTATGCACATTGTATACTTTTGTCTTTCGATGCTAACTTGCAGCATGAACGAAGAAAACTGACAATTTTACAAAGCAACACTATTTGAGAGAATGGAAAATCATCAACCTAGACACGAAAAGGTCCATAAGAGTCCATATAGTCATGAAGGAATAAAGAATACGAAAATTGTAATCAGAGGTGAGAGGTTATTAAGTGAGAGTCAAGAATAAAAACCATAGAAGAGAAAATCACGTCTTTTGTGTATTCAAACTAGGCTTAAATTTGGCACTAGGTAGACTTTCATTTACAGAAAGTTCTAACTTAGAAGAGCAATGTGATTGATGTAAAAATCATCAAAGGAACATTGCATCCATTGGTCTTACTGTGCTCTAAAACAGCATAGTAAGGCAGGCAGCTGAGACGTTTCCCTGCTAAGGTAGAGTTACCCAGATAATCACAGACATGGGTAGCAAGATGTCATCATTAAGGTTTACCTAGCTTAGACAGTAGTCTATCACTGTACCTTTCTCCTACTTTTTGTTTTTATACTTTAAAATGCAACATGGCAGTAGGCATGACTGTTTAAGGGTGAGCTTACGCATCATCTATCTTACAATAGACGCTAATGTTAGATTATTGAAGATAAAAGGTAAAACTTATTTTCAGATGAAAAAGATATCTATGTACTGCCACATTAAAAACATTCATATCTTTATGACGGAGCTCTTTGCAGCGGCCAGATGATGTGACTGTCATTCTGATACCTCTCTGCGATTGATCGAAGAAACGGTTTGACGGAATCCTGATACTTTACATGGATAAACATGAACTCAGGGTCACCATCTTTAATTATTTACATCTCTTTTGGTAAACTTCCCAAAGAGCAAGATTCAGACAATTTTACCCTTTGTTATTATCGTATCTCCTTAATTCAAGTATCCTTAAGACATTGGCGCAGCGACAAATTATTAGATTGACCTACAGGAATGATTCATAGTAGTGATAATGTCACCGAGCAACGTCTACTACGGGTGCAAATGACATTCCACTTTCCAACATAGTTATCGATTCAGCTTATCATCTGTTTAATGAACAGGTACCAACAATACTGTCGTTGTTCTTGGCCTGATAAACACTTCTTGCATCAAGGTGTAGGGTAATCCCAAAACGCAAATTAGATCAGTACTAGTACAGTTAGAGGCTGGGGTGGGGGGGAGGTGCCTAGGAAATAAGAAAAAAGTAGCCGTCTTTGCAATCAGTAAAGTCCTTCTATGGTTTATAGATATGTTTGTTCCTTAATTACTTATTTGTGGTAAGCAGTGTTTCCTTTATTCAGTGTTGCTTTGTTTCTAGTCAATATGTAAGCGTTGGCTATTTTGTAGTTTATGTAGATGAACAGATACATAGCTGAAGGTTAGTAGTCATACGGCAATTTAATCGTCGATGATAGGACCATGGACGATCGAAGATTGAGATGGGTAGTGCAATCTTTAGATTATTTCTTTAAAAAGGGTGCCTGTTTTTCACAAGGTCCCATCCTCACGTAGCGATACCACTAGACTAAAAACTCTAACATTTTACTATAATAAATAATATCTTTTCCACAATATTCCGTGACATGAAGTGTCCATTTGATGGATTTCTGCTAAGGAGAAACTGTTTAAATTCAGGAAAAGTCATCCAAAGTAACAGAGCATGTATTGCGGCCCTATCTAACCGGAGCACCTAAAAGATGATGATTGTTTGATGAGATGCGCTCTTTACACTGTGGACCCCCAAGAACTAGATTTTACTTGAATGAACGTCGATAAATGATGATGAAAGTGGATGCTCCGAGAGATTACTTGCACTCTTTACGTCATGATGACTTACAGTCAGTATTAGACAATGTGACAAGGCTGACTCTAACATCAACGGATACTAGTAATCCTGCGGGCTTTTGGGTTTCATTGGCTCTATTTTCCATCTGAGTAGTGCTTCCCTCCTAAATTTAGCTAAAGAGCAGTAGACAATACTCTGGGATAAGTAGTTCATGGAGGCGACGAAAATCACACATTTAGCTACTAAACCACTCATTTTTAAATTGTAATGGTATTAAATCTTACATCTACAATTATGCTATAAACATACACGAGAAATAGTAGCTAGTCCTTTTTCTGTATGATTTGATTACAATGCGCATGGATAAACGGGAAGGTAGTTATCAGTTAGAAATAGGTATTCCCCATCCTCGTCCCCTTTGATTTGAAATCCGCGAGCACCGACGACTGGTAAAAACACCGGAGGAGTTCCCATGCTTTTAAGAGAGAGCTTTGATCCAACCTTTTTGCTAAGTCCCCGGAATGGTACCGTTCCAATAATAACCGGTATCATAAGCCTGAGGTTTCTGTCTTTGTGAACCTGAAGGAGTATATGAACGAAGTAGTCAACATTCACTAGCCCAGATTTAAGCGAGGGTTCTGTCACTGGAATATCAATAGCTTGGTCATCGATGTTAAGTTCTTCATTGGAAGGCACCCCAAGGCAACGCACTGAGACGATGTAAGTACTATTGACTTTCTCTTGCCACTGTGAAGAATTATCAGAATCAAAACGATAGGCTTTGTATGTCTCCTGCTTTTCTAATTGAATAACAACACTTGGAACTGGTTGCTTTGAAGAATTTTCCACGTGCACCGTGACGTAAATAGACTCACCAGGGCAGTAAGCAGCTCTGTCTAGGTAGGCCCGACAGTAGATCCATCCGGTTGGACAGCAAATAGTGCCCCCTGAATTGGAAATCTCTCCACCAGGTCGCTTAATGAAACTTTTCTCGTTTATGTCGATATACGTTAAGACAGTGATAGCACTTTTGCTGTGAAAAAGGTCTCCATTCTCTTCCTCAATGGTTGCTTTCAAGTAATAACGTACGCTGCCATGTGCTCCTTCAATGGATGAAGGGAGACCTTGATTTAGTCGGTGTGAAAAATCGTACAGCTGTTTTCCAGCTTGTTGTATGAAGCCATCCATTGGATTCTCGCTGTTGTATCGATTTAAAACTATGGTGGTGTCCAGAGTATAATCCGATGCAGAAAATGCTATCAACATAGCAGGATCTGAGTCATGATTAGCCTTTCCTAACTCTGTCCAGACGCAGTTTACCTCACCAATTATTCGCAGCCTGATGGCTCTAAGGGGAGTGTCTCTATCATAGTGAACCGTTACGTATCCTTTGATGTCCTCACCAGCATAAAAGACTTCTTTTGCTCCAGCCAGGGTTATCGATAATTCTCGAACTCTGACCATGTTCCTGTCAGCTTAGTTTCACATCGAACTGCAAGGCAAATTGCTGACCCGAGTTGACGCAATCCATGAGCACTGTACTTAATGACGCGCAAACTCTTGGCGAATTTTACCTACTGAAGTCACAAGGACTAAGACCTGCAACTGATTGTTCAATGGATGCTTAAGTTTACACTCAATTCTTTACATTTATTAAGGTGCAAGATTAGCAAATAAGCAAAGCTTAAAGGTAAGCTTATTCGAGTGAGGAGTATCAAGTACTGACTTGAACCTTTAGCTCCTCTATACAGCCGCTTTTATATGATTTTGCACTCCGGAATGTTAAGTATAACTCGAGACTGGAGCAATCCTAAGGCTAGATGCTGAGAATATAACAGATCGCATGAAGAATAAGATCTTTGTGACAATAAACATCCAATGTTTTCAAGATCTCAATGACTGTGCAAAGTTTCTGTCATCATCCTTCATTGTGCAGATGGTGTTATACCTAGTTAAAGAACATTGAACATAGAAACACTGCGTCCGGAATGTATGAAGGGAACCAAGGCTACAGAATCGAAGAATAAATATTTGGAATTTGTCTTTTGAAATTCAAGTAAAGTTAAGGAGACTTAAATGCGAAGACCAGGCGTACAGAATGGTCAAACCTGCTGATGAGGAGATTATGAGATGAAGGAACACAGGGAGTCGATAGCCTAGGTGTATCTGACAACTGATTAGTTAATGTTGCGCGGTAGAGAACTTATGCTATATTACTATCACGCCAAAGTGCTTTCCTTGACTTTAATATCCATGTTAGCAATCACCCACTTGTAAATCAGCTATTAAACATTTGGAATGTGTTTGGGTGATTTGGATAAGAGGTTTAACAGCTTGGTGATGATGATTGATGTAAACCTGGTCAGAGTCAATGAAGACAGTCAGCCGTTCATGAAAACAGAAGAATCTATTTACACTTATCAGTAATCACATTTCATTTCTTTACATATCAAAAGCACATGAGTCTGTCCGTTTGCATTCAATCCTTCGTCTAGTGCTTTCACCAATCCATCTATCGATCCCCTGATCTCCTCCTTACAATCCCTACTTATACTAGCGTATGGAGCCTGGACCTAATATCACGTGACTCCGCATATTACCATATATAGAATATTAAAACAACGTGTTAACAGTTTACAGCAATGATGATGAAGGGTTGACCTAGCCTGATAATTAGCCCCATTACTCAAGCAGTCCTTCAGACGTTTTTCAGCCTTTATCTTGATTGGTATAATTTATCAACCTGACTTTGCAATATGCAGAACAAAAACCAAAGTTTTTAGGAAACCCCTTATAACAAAGTTATCCTATTTCCTAAGCAATTAATCCAGACGTACTTTTTATATGTAAACATTCCGTCCTGATAATTTTCCTGAAACCACTCGCTGATTCTCCACTACACACATTTGGCAATGAAAGGTAAAGCACGGTCAAAGTCAGTAAGATCGGCGAAGTATACAAAAGTAATTGCAATCGAGACTTTTTATGGAAGAGAGGCAAGTTCAATGGGTGTGCTTATCCCACTGATCTCTAAAAAGACTGGATCGTGCTTCAAATTGTACTGGCCCCCATTAGTTAACATTGCGCGATAAGGACCATCATGTTACGTAACATTGTTTATAAGCTTTGTGTGATGGGGACTGAAATGGCGTCCAGCGACTGCCCTCACTTTGAGCCGGAAGATGCTAAATCTGGATAACAACAGTACGTTTACTCACTGAAATCGTGTAGCCCAACCGGGAGCACTTCATATTTTAACAATTAAAACAAACCCTGGCGTCCGAAGCTGGGGAGACATACCCCATTAACTTTTCCAACTATAAATAATAATAATTTCAGAGAATGCAAAATGGACAGCTAAACCCGTCAATATATCTTTTTACTCACGTACAGAATTTTTTTTAAAAATCAATAATTCCATCAACGTATGATTTGAAAACTGACTTGCGGTCCACATACTATAAATAGATGATTTTGTTTTGGACTGAGGCCACTCCTTTCTTTTTTGATTACGTCACAGTGACTGTGACGGATGAGCCATGGGCAGAGATGTGGTTCATACGGTTGTTTATTCTCCAATGTCATGAACAGAGGTGTCGTATGACAGTTCAATTTCGCGTGAGTCGAAGTAAAGCGTTGAGGAAGCTCTAGCAGCCGTCGAAGAAATGAAGATGAAACTTTTCTTGGGTTTTTGGGTTCTACTTGAAGTCATACATTTGAGCCATCAAGGTAGGCTGTTGTGTTTACGCTATCGGGCATAAAGCCGGTACGACAGATCCATTTGATTGATTGTCGAAGTACAGGTATGTTTCAGTACAGGTATGTTTCAGTACAGCTTCAACACGATGTAAAAACCCAAGGAGAGACTCCTGATTCCTGAAATAAACAATCAACAGTTTCTAATCTAATGAAAACGATATCACTACATGTGCCAACGATAGTCAAACAACTGGAGAACGTGTTACTCGGAGTTTAGGGGACTCGATTGTCTTCTTACGTAGAGGAAAATCTGTCGTACATGCTTCTTTACGTTGCAACCTGAGAATTTCAACCTTGGTAATCTGCGTTGTAACAGAGGATCATGCTTGACCATAATTCTGCATTACCGTAGAAAGGTAAAATAGAAAAAAGAGAGTATGGGGGGGCAGGGGGGCTAGGGGGACGCAACATCAACAAGAGAACATTTGATGGTATCAGACAGGCCCAGAGCTAAGAGGGGTGGGTATCTATATTTAGTAAATATAGAATCGAGAAACTTTTACAATTGTCCCTTTTGATCTTTTTATATTTATCTTTAAGAGCAGTTGGCATGATTTTTCAGATGGCATGACAGGGATTCAGTTTTAGTCTCGAAAGTATTGCAGTGCTGGCAATCAAACTGGTACTATTTTGTTTCAAATGATAAACAAGTTAGGACCTATTTTATCTTCTTTCTGCGGAGGTTTTTGCTCTTTTTAACCCGATGCCGTACCCGTCCCCTGAAAATCAATTTTCCAAATCTTTTCCGCAGCCCTCGTTCTTCATCCAACTGTTCGATTAACAAAACTGAGGTGTTTGACTTCCAAGCTACTATCCCTTCGTTGATTTTGGGCACGCCCTAAACAGTTCAAATAGAACACGTCACGCTCAAGGTCGATTACCTGACTGCGTTTGAAATTTACAAAAAACTTATACCCCATATACACGGTGCAACATGTTGTATCAACATGCTGAACACAACTCGTTCTGAGGACCCTGTCTTGTTGTACAACTGGGTTTCACATCTGTGTTTTCATTTGGAATAACAACAACTTTTTTTATATATGTTAAAGAGAATTGGGATAACTGAAACTCAGGTAATTCGCCCATTCCCGTCTTAAGACGTCTATGAAATATTCTAAATTCTTCTTTAGCTTCCTTTCCTTCTGTTATATACTGGATAAAGCGATACGCGCCAAGAGGTCCAGTAAGACGAGAGCCGATAGAATACTCCAGTGATCCCGGTCACTTTCTTGTTTTACATAGGTCTCAGTCTACAATTTCTAATCTCTGCCTACTCTACTGTGCTTAATTTTTGAGATTTCCCCCCCAATATCACACAATAATGACCCCCCATTTAACAGAATTTCGGAAAAAGTTCAACCCCCTGTTAATTATTACCCCCTGTTAATTATTAACCCCCCTGTTTATCTTAACAAACCAAACTTTTCGAATAGGAGGAATAATAAAACGAAAATTGCTTTTACATAATGTGAATTAAACAGCTCCTCTTAGCAAAACTAGGAACATAGAAGCTCTG
>JAAAKL020002214.1:0-27036 GCA_010016065.2 Carybdea cf. marsupialis auct. non (Linnaeus, 1758) | reverse complement strand
CCTCTATCTCAAGCGGAGCAGCTCGCTGCCGATCGTCAGCACTGGCGAACACTTGTGTTGCAAGTTGGCTCTACGCATCGCACGGTGCTCGAGGATTAGTGAGTGAGTGAGTGAGTGAATATACAACTCATAAAATTCGTGCTTGCTGGTATAACTTTTCTCATCTGGCAACAACTCAACATAGTAGTGGTATAGTGGGAGAGTGTCGGACTCACAATCCAAGGGTCGTGACTTCACGCCGACCCTGAGCTTGCCTGCCAAGATCCCGGAGGTGAAAACTATGTTTCGAGAGATAGGACAGAGAGGGGACTGCGAGCATGAATAAATTGTCATCTGAAGGGAAGAAGACCCCGGTCCTAGTAGTGGTTTCGGTCTTGAACAGGGTTAAAAATTGTATTTAAAATATTTAAAATATGATTCTGTTGGCGTTGCGTCACTTTGCTCGATGTAAATTTACAAAGCATGCAGTATTGCTAAATAACAACTGACTAAGTCATTATATAAAGCAAGTAACATCAAGAGATAAAAATTCCAAGTAAGAACAATGCTGTAGTTCAGTTGAAATCTGACGGTCAAAAGAGTGAATATAGACACCCTGTACATTGAAGTAAACTTACTTTTTCTTATCCAGCTCCAATCGGACAGTGTGCCACCGTCCGTCGTTAACCGGTCCATTTTCTGAGTTGATGACAGATAATTCAGATCCTACTTTAATATTGACACGAACTGATCCATCAAGCAATATGATGCTCAAAGCTAAATCCTAAAAGGAAGAGACGATTGACAAAGTAGCATTTGTTTAACTATTTTCTAACCTATAGATACCACAACAGCCTAATATTGTACTGCAGATATGAAATGACAAACAGGCAATATCACGCACATACAACCCAAGTAACACAAAATTTGATTTGGAACGTTTACAATTTAAGTTAACATTCTGCCCCGAATCTGAACTTAAAAATCCCAAGAAATAGATGACCGCAAACGCGTTCAATCTGAGCCGCATTTCTAAATTTGTTTTAAACCAATTTCCCTGATAAATTTTCAGTCCACCATATTTTTTTATCTAATACCATGCGTTGATTTGGATAGATGTGTTAGCTGCATCAAACTGATTAATCGTTTCACCATAAAGTCCTCCAGCAACACTCGCTAGCATATAAAATAAAACGGTGGGAAGCATGAGCATGCTTTCTCCTCTTAACGTCTTACTGACAACGCTGGCAATAATGCAAGGATTAAGCAAATGTCTGAGCACATGGAAATAATAGCATTTTTGGATACTTAGTTTGTTTCAGCAATCTGCTTGTGAAGTGATAAATACTCATGGGCTGCACAAAACGGAACAGATGTCGGGTAAGATAAGACGTCATTTGAACGCTTCTCAAATTTTATGACAAGTTTCAAGTTTTTCTTCCTTGATCTTAAAACTGGAAGTGCCTACATTTAAATAAAAACTGTTTTCTATACACTGCAATAAATCTCGATCTCTTACAGAAAGACAGAAATTGTGATCCAACAATAAGAGATTACTTACTTCCTTTCCTTCACTGTAGTAAAGAACCGCGTTCTTTTGGTACGCTTGGAAGTTGAACCCAAGTGGGTTGTCATCTCTAAGTGCACATGATGGTATGGCTGCATATGAACCTGGGGATCGGAAAGCTGCACCGGATGCGACCTATGATAGGGAGACAATTGTTTCTCGCAGGTCAAACAGCAGCGAGAAGCAACCAAATTGGTAGCAATTACACTTCATATTTACAGTATTATGTAAGGAGGTTCAATAATAACTTAATACATAACAATTATGTGGAAGAGGCGACAAAAACCAAGATCTCGCAAAAGACTACATAAAGTGATCTATTCGTCATCAAACAACAAATGAATAAAAGGAATATCAAAGGTACAAAAGTATGCCCTTCAATCACATCAAGGAATCGTGTAAAAAAAGGTTTTGAGTATGGTTTAAAGTTTGTGTTTTACATTTTCAAGTCATTTAGTTACGGCCCAACTTGATAATTTCATTTTACAGGCATTCCGTTTTATTTGCTGGATTATCTAAATTGTCTTGTGATCAGTTTTGTCTCTCTCTCTCTCTCTATTATATGTGTTTTCAGAGTTCCGCTAAAAACAAAACACAAGGGCATCGAAAAACTAATGGAAATCCCATCTGAAAAATTTTAACTAACCACTTCATCTGATGTCCTATCGGAAAGAACGATATTCAATTCCTCCAATACAACAAGATTGACATCTATTTCGTTTTTAAGCACTTATTCAGACTACTTCAAAAATTGGGACCACATTATATGTACACAACAAAACGGTGACAATAGCTCCTACTAAGGAACCTATAAGACTAATGTAGATCAAACTTGGACGATGGGCAGTTCCATAAGCACCGAGACGCTAGCCCCAGGTCCTTCATTACCTAGGGGTTCCTCACTTTAAAATCACTTACTGTGTATCAACAAATTGTGCAACCAGCTTGCATTTTTATTGACTTGCCATCATTACCGATTTTTTATTAACTTGCTTTTACTACAGATTTTTTATTAACTTGCTTTTACTACAGATTTTTTATTAACTTGCTTTTACTACAGATTTTTTATTGACTTGCTTTCACTACAAACTTTTTATTGACTTGCTTTCACTACAAATTTTTTATTGACTTTCCCTTACTACAGATTTTCTGTTAACTTGCAGTTACTACCGATTTTTTTAAACTTTCCCTCAGTACAGATTTTGCATTAACTTTCCCTTAATAAAGATCTTATATTAACTTGCCATTACTACTGATTTTTATTGACTTGCCTTTACTACCGATTTTTTATTGACTTGTCTCTATCACCGATTGCCTTTTACACTAACACTAGGGATGTTAGTTGTTATAAACGTAATCGTTATCCGCGAGGACTCGTTTTTTACAGCAAAAAAAGAACTGATGACAACAGATCAGACTAAGATTTTGGTGCTCTACTACGACTCCAATCTTAGAAAGAAGTGTAGCAATAAATAAATACCCACTTATGATTGATAGTACTCCCTACTGTCAGCTTGGATAAACTCCTATCCTTGTCTAATTGTCGATAATAAACAACATAGGGAAAAACTACAACGCTAGGGAGTACTCTGGTATCAATAAAGCAGAACCGTGGTTTGCAATATCCCAATCGCAAACCCCTCAAACAGACAGACACCTCCGAATTACTTTGCTGCAGCAATTACTTTGTTTGCAATTAACTTACAAAAGAAGCACATCCTCCCTTGTACGACTTGAAGTCGGTGATAGTGGATGGGGCAGCATCCTTATTGAACAAGATGTCGATAATGCATCCGCTAAATCCAGTGGTTGTAATTTTGCTGTTGAAAGAAATGCAGATAGTAAATGAGAAGGGTGCCGGAAAACAAGTTCATAGTAAAACTATGCAAACGGGAAACGTTCTCGAAGGAAAAACATCTTAAAGCGAGACTTTTATAAGAAGCAGTAGCCAAGTTTCACTTTGCACGTTAATAGAAAGAGAAGAATAAAATCCCTGACTTTCAAAAAATCAAGCAATCATAACTTGTACACTTCATAATGTTAAAATAACAACTGCTACACATACTATCGTCATGACTGAAAAATGGCAAGCTTTCCAAATTCTCACTTCTTTGCGCTACATATAAATCAAAGGTACTAAACTCTTCCCCTCGACTATATTTACAATGATTTGAAGGAACTCAGAGGAAGCGCCGCTTTCTCTTAAGCATTGTACTCTAATAATTTCAATTCAAGCGCTTTGGGAAGAGAAACTAAACCTTCCTTAATTCAAGTAATTGCCGCTAATGCAAAAACTATGTCTACGTCCAAGTGCGACATTAAACTTCTGTACTCTATCGCAAGATTAGGCCGGAAAAGAACTCTACTGAACGTCGTTTCAAAGCTAACTGATAATAAAGGTTCACCTGTTCCTCATTGGGAAGCCAAATGGTACGCCGCCTATAATCACCGTATCTGCATCATAGCCACTGTTACTCTTTTCAAAGGAAGCAACCGTTGCGCCATCCACTCTGAGCGCCTTCTTTGTCTTGATTACTGTGTGAAGTTGTCCATCATTGTATGTTAGAAGCGATGTAGCTTCCTTATAGCCGCTACCCAAGTCGTAACGCACCACAAGCTTTCCATCTTTGATTTCCATTGCAGTAAAAACACCAGGAACCTGGCTATGGTATCCAAGCATCAAGAAACCCTCTGCTTCAAGAGTACGGAAGGAGAATTTGATCTTTCTTAACAAGTTACGAGCACGAGACATTTCGAAGTTGATGAAACCGTCACCGAAGAATCGATACGAGGTAAATTGTGATACGAAGGCTTTTCTTTGCTCACAAGCATAAAGGTGATGCGATTTCTAGAATAGAATATGATACAGATACACATGAAATCACCATAATTTACAGCTGTTGTCAAAAAGTGGTAAAAAGTATGGGACGACTGTAGTCGTCAGAAGGACACAGACAAGGATTCATACGTGGTCGTATACAACATTTTTAACCCGTCCTCCTTCATTTAACAAATATCCCTTGTATAAACTCTCCCTTGCTCACTATAGAATGATCTTCTCTTCTTTCCAGATGAAATCTATTATCCCACTATTAATGAGCTGGTGCAATACGTGCTAGTTCCTGCAAATAAATCATACTACATGAATGAACAAATGGTACGAAAATCATCATTGCGGACAGTGGATATGAGCTGGCTTGAAATCTGAGTTATCTGAATCACCGTAGCTCGCTTAGCAGTACACTAGGTTAAAATTTCTATTTATCTCTATTTATCATTTTAAAAACGTATAACGAAACTTGTGAATGAACAAGTCAATGAAGTTTCAGAAGCAGCTGAATTAAAGCCGATTAAATTGCTCTCTAAAATTCTTTCTCTAACAAAATATAATTGAAGAAATAATTAACGTAGAAGATCGGTGTCAAAGTTGAAATATTTCAAAGGACGTCATACTAGTGCTACTGTTACAGACCATCCTGTATTCTGGACCATTCTCCGTTTCAGCCTCGCTCCAAACTGTTTTGATCACGAAGCGGCCAGGGCAATAAGCACATTAAAAATAGTTCTCTTACTTCTCTGCCCAAGCCGGACAATTTTGCGTTACATCGTTTTCTATGTCAAAGCCACTACATTAACGATTACATTAACGATTACATAAACATGGAACCTTGGCAAGCTACGTATAAGCTGCGATAGTTAGGCAATGCCATGGGATAAAGCATGGCCAAGCTTCAGTATCCTGGCCTCTTTGTGGTTAAAATAGTTACGAGTGAGGCTAAAACGCACAATGGTCTAGAACACTGTCATCTAGAAATCAGTTCGTACATAACTATGTACACACACATATGTACACACAATAAAGTTTATACATAAGCAAAGTGCTCTACCGATAAAGCCTGAGGTTATAGGCTAAGTGCTGTTTAAGTAGTACGGAGTGGAGATGTTATTTTCCTAGTTCGCAGTTATTGAAGTTGTCCACACTACATTCGTAAAAGTGGTAAGGCATATCCCTCCTATTACGCGAATTTGTGAACTAGTGATGGTGGCCTTTCGTGTTGCAGTGTCTAGGAAGGTTAGGGGGTGGTGGCAGCGGCTGGCTAATGACAAATGCCCACACGTTTCGTCCGTGCCAATCAACACATCTAATAGTGCTCTTAATGATTCTACTATGAAGTTGTACTATGTGGACCAAATATGTCCAAGATAAGCTTTTTCGCAACACAATGAGAATTTACATCTAGATCTCTCCTTTTTCCTTAACTCTCTATTGACTCGACATCTTTTTACTTTGTCTGTTTTTCCTATCCTGACGTGACTATATTTCATGTATGCTACACGAATTGAACGTGGCTAGTGCCTATTTAACATGGCGACTAAACTCTAGTAACAACAATGCCACCTATGGAAAATCTAAATATTATGCGAATCGACTTATCAACTGATGTCTTTGGGATTAATGTAAACGTAACACCTTAGCTACTGGACTAAGGTGAGTAAAATATTCTAATTGTTGCAGTTATGACCTAATTATTGCTCTGTTATTTCATTCTATTGGTATTCTTTCAGTCTATGAATGATCTCTTCTAACCACCATTAGCCCCTATTTTCTTCTCTAAAGAATATGAAATACGACATATTGAAAGTAGTTGCTTATTTTGAAAAATGTATATATGAAATGCCCAAGTTAATGGCCTGCATACAGCTCATTTTCAGTGGATGCTGATTAAGTGTGCAATGGTAAGCTAAGATTAATTGGTGAATTTCAACTACTTTAAGAAACTTGATGAACTTACCCTCCAATTCCAAAGGCCAACATCTTCCGAATTAAATGAGAGCCCATCTAAACAAGCTGAGCTTGGCTTATACTGTGAACGCATGCTAACTGGTAATTCTCTTCCAGGTGGCAAACCTCCCATGATAATATCAGATTCACTGCTAAGCCTAAAATAATTCATATCTGTCTTGAGTTCTTGACTTGAAGAGCTCTTCTCACTTGACACCGTCAGCAACGCTGAGTCTGAGAATCTAAACGTGGTGAAGTAGATTAAAAAACCACATATTGGCAGGCTGATAAACGCATTGACATATTTGAACATCGTGTATACGGGACTAAATTACGAGCAATAAATAAACACACATCGCTCGTTAATTAAGGACTTCAGAGATGTACCCGATTTTCCAGACTACCGTAAAGGTTTGTCAACTCGTTCCCAATTCTCTTGTTGATTCAATAGAGGTTACAGCGGGAATTCGTGCAATTTTACGAATCAAGGTCCCTACACAGCATTGCGTGACTATGGACTATACGCCATAAAGTAAGTATCTTTAACTTGCAACTTCCTACGTTGTCTAATGGGGGAGGTGCTAATGGGGAAGGTGGGGGTGCTAATGGCATCGAACTACCATAATCAACTTGCTAGAGCGAGGCAAAGTTTATACTTGTCTAACAATTTTCCAAAATTCTCTCATAATCTAACCATCTCCCGATATTTTCCACACTAGAGACATGATCAATACGAACCTACCTCTTTGCTTGTATTTTGAACCAAGCATCAGTTGTCAGCGGGAAGTTACTTGTTAGCTTCGAACTTGACGTCTCATTAACAGAGAAGTAGAATACCACTTTACCACCTTCTAGTTGGAAACCTAAAAAGTTTTTATGATTATTATCCCTTGCTGTTCTTTTACGTGCCGATGAGTCCCCCATAAATGCAATAAAACCATCAAGATTGGCAGGTTTAATAAGGAATTCTACTTCCACCTTTCTGTTTGGCTCCGAAGCCTGTTTGGGTGCCGTAAGGGCTACGTAAGCTGTTCCATTAAACTTCATGACCAATTTAGCCTGGTTAGCCAAACTTCTAGCGTGCTTTATCTTATACTTAACGCTGTCCAAAACAAGGGTTATGTTCGTATCAATAAAGTCTTGGATGCGATTATAAGTCTTGTTCACAACTTCAAGCTTTTTCTGCAATTTCGGGATTTCCTGTTCTGTGGCGGTGACATTTTTGGCACTTTCAGCAATGAGTTTGTTGATCTCCGCGATGTTCTTTTTCAAGGTGCGTACATCTTCCTGATCCTTCTTAATCGCCTCCTACACAATGAGAAAAAGTGATATCTACACATTGTCATACATTTGAACGACCTTAGGTTTATCATTTACTTATACGGTAAGTGTCATAAAGTGTCAAAGAAGAGCTGTAAAGCTGTGTAGTGTCTTGCTCCTCATCATAAGGTGTGACCTTGCCCAGGAAACTGACCGTAAATTCTGACATGAAAATATTACAGGGGTTAAGGTCTTGGTAGAAAACCAATTACCCTACTGAACCGAATAGCGGTGCCGATAAAGTTATTTGGTCTCGAATCGTCATCACTACATTGAATAAGAAGAATAAGCAGCAGAAGGAAAACACGGACAAGCAGAACCAGCAGCAGCAGCAGCAGCAGAAGAAGAAAAAAAGACGAAGAAAAACGCGAAGACGCTGAAGCAGAAGCAGAAGCCAAAGATGATGAAGAAGAAGGAAAAAAAAAAATGAATAAAACGAGAAGTGTCATTAAATGTCAAAAATAAGAGAAATAAATATGTGGTATCGTGCTTGTCATAATAGGGATGAACCCGGTTAGTTGGGGGGGGGGTTAACTAGTTGGGTGGCAAAATCCTAGTCTCGATCATGTTCTGCTTAACCAAATTTTAAAAACAAAGCCTTAAAGCATACTTGAGTTATCTTGTGAACATACATACATTCATCAAATTAGTTCAAATAATTTTATGGGCATATTTATAAACCTTACTCAGTGTCTGAGTCAACTGATGTATTATAGGCAGGTGGAGATTAAAATAACAGAGGGGGTGAAAATGAATACAAAGTTAGTACTTTTTTACTAAACTGCTATTTCAAGTGGGGAATCCTTATCCATCGGAGCGCGTGTTATAAAACAACAAATTATTCTCTTACTGCAATCAGTCATTTCTTCTGCTTAAAGCAAATTACATGTTTACATATGACATTCCAAAAATCGGGAATTTCAAGTTACGTCGATTCCTTACCCGAATATGGTAATGCCAACGTTTATCCTTACAGTATTACAGAAATTCTAACAACAAACTGCGTCCGATGTTACGTTATGCTATGAAGACAAAACATTTACAGAATGTCTCTGAAAGTACATGCTATCTTCTGGGTATTCTGAACTATATCTTTTAAGAGAGTTTCTGATGCTGCTCGTCAAAACGCAGACTTAGAATATAAATAACAAACAAGGTCACGTGACCAAAGATATGAACAATTTGCATTTACGATAGCGCCCTGAAGGTACAATTTTGTAAACCATTTCAACAACATCAGGCACACTCATATCAGCCTCTCACTTACTAAAATGTCCTATTGTTAGGGCAACTGACAATGGAATAACTTTGAGTGGCGTACTTAAGAAATAAACAACTGGTACAAAGAAAAACCGTCCGTTTGGATCCCAAGTTAAAGGTCACCTCATGCGAATGGTTAAAAGTAATGCCCAATTGATGGATGGGACTCCTGCCGATAAAACCTTTAAAAATTTTCAATGCCACTGCTCTTTCGGTTATTAGTTTCCTCCCTCGCCTGTGACGCTTAAATGTTTTCTTTAGAATTCGTCATTTCCTTAACACTGCAAACTGCACGCATCAAACTACATTATCAATCGTCATCTTGTCTCTCCTTGAATGCTTGATGTTCTCTTTCTCCCTTTCGTATCTTTCCATCTCAATAGCATTATATATTTAGCTCCTAATGCCCTTACTCCGTTTGAAATGGTTAAAAGTTTTCACTTACTTTGGCAGCATCTGCGTATTCTCTCGTCTTGTTCAAACTCTTGCTTACTTCCTCTGCTTTCTTCTTTGACTCTTCTGTCATCTTTTTTACTAGATAAAGTAGAACGACATAGAGAATTAAATTCATCTCTTTACAAGAAACTGAAGTGCGGTCCAGAAAGTTTACAATCCTTGTTCCCTCTACTTTCTTTCACACTTTAGTTCCTCAGAATGTAAGTTGTTACAGCTACATCACTACAGCATGCAAATACTTACGCCTGTAAATCATAGAAACGGGTCCTCGAACTAAGCAATGAGATTTCATTGAAGTTTCTTATGCGGTCAGGAATCCAAAACATTTGGTAAAGCTTTGCCACGTTGCACAGAAATTAGCGTTTTTCAAGCTTATGTTACTTATTCTCTGTGTATCACATCGACTGCGCAGATCTAGAAAACAACATATTTATATATTGTCTACAGTCATGTTTGCCAATAGTGTTGCTTGCTAGGCACTTATATTTATCATAGAGATCAAAGTATGCAGCATTTGCCTGATAACGTTTTGAGCGATTTTTTCCTTACTACCTAAAAAGTATCTAGCCTTCATAAGTACTGTATTTTCCTTTAACGATCAGAGTAAATGACAATGAGATCACTTAGCGCTCGCAAAGCTTAAGGATGCATAGAAATAAAGTTTGTTGGTGGTAAAAAAAAGGAACAAACTGCACGAAACAACAAAAACATTGAAAAGCTTTTTTCATCTGACACCCCTAAGAGTACAAAATCGCATAGGAATTGAGAAGAAATCAATGAAATTGTATATGTGTTTCCAAAATTTTGTTAGCATACAATAAAATTTAAAGACGTCAGAAATGTTTTCCTGCGCAGTGACTTCACCGGACTTTTTTCGTCAACATTTTAGGGCATAAGGTATCATACTAGAAAATGCTCACCATTCTCCTCTGCTCTGTCAAACTCCTGAAACTTGTCACGAATTCGTTTTAGTCTTGACATGATCTCTTTTTTCATCGAGCGAATGGCACTAAGATCGTCCTCTAGTTGATTAAATGGTTTGCCTACTTCTTCTTTGAAGACATCTTTTTGTTTCACAACTTTATTTACAAGAGTAGTGCTCTCTGCATCGGAATCCTTTGCCTCTTTGTCGACTACAGTGGCCTAGGTAAAGATAATCGATATTTTTAATAATTAGTCAGCATGCGCTACATTAGGGATTACTTACTTGAAGAAAAGTAACATTATCGAAATTTTTGATCTGTTGTCCTTATACCGGTAGAAAACGATAGATCTGCCTAATAGAATATAAAATATAGTGAATTGAGTAAGCCCATCATGAAGCTCCACTCTAAAAATCAAGGAAGCAATTGAGACTGCAAGACGTCTCAAAAGGGCAATAACATAAAAGGGCACAATCTGTTGATACCAGAGCAGAAAGTGCAGAATGGAAACATCATATCCAACAAGGAAAAGATACTCAATGATGTGCTGGATTCTATAAGATCTTCGACAAAGATGCAGGGAATATCTCCAATGTAACAGACGCTGAAGAAGTACCAACTATTCTTGGAAGTGAATTAAAACAAGCTATTAAGCAAAGGAAGAACAGAAAAGGCACAGAAGAAGATCAGATTATGGTTGAAAGGATAAAAGAAGGAGGCGCCGTAGCTTTTCAATAAATCAAGGGGACATTCAATTCAATTAAACACGTACAAGAAACAGAAGAAGTGCTAGGAGGGTGGGAAACGCACAATAATGTTAAAGGAAGGGGATAAGAAAGTGTGATTTAGTTTGCTTTCACATACATATAAACTATTCATGAAGATGGCGAAAAACAGATTCATCGGCACACTCGAAAAACACCATCCTCCAGCACAAGCGGCATAGTGAAGAGAGCTTTCCACAAGTGACCACTTGAACACTGCTAATCAAGTACTCGAGAAGAACAATTCAAGAAAATCTAGAAAACGAAAATTATGTGCAATGAGGCAGCAAGAAAAAACCAAAGACGTGGAATAAAAACAGATGGGGGAGATCTGGAAGAGGTAAACAGATACAAGTAATTGGGAAGATTGGTAACACCAGTAAATGAGATGACCAAGGATAACGATCAGAGAATCACCGTGCGATGGAAAAATTTTGGAGAGTACAGCAAGTTTACGAAAGATAAGAAAGCACATCTTTAACTAAAGAAAGGATTCTGGAAGCTGTCATGTTTCCAGTAATGAATTAAAGGTCTGAAACCTGGACGCTCACCAAGAAATGATTCTGGTAGCTGCTCAACAAAGCATGGAAAGATCCATGCTAAACGTCACTGAAGAAACGAGATCAAGTATGAGATCGAAAAAGTAATAAAAAGTAAATGACATCAGTGGAAACGTAAGAGAAATTCGGGGGCGTGAAAGCAATAGCATATAGCAGCTATGAGCAATGGCGAATGGGCCCAGAGGATAATAGACTGGAGACCCAGGTATGGAATGAGAGAAAAAGGAAGGCGAACGCTGAATGATTAGATTGAGGAGAAAGGGGGCAGAAAGTGGATGCAAGTGGTACAAGAATGTGGGGGTATGACAGGCTAAAATAAATGGAGATGAGTAAATGAGTAAATGAATGAATCTGAAGGTTTTGACTGCATGGCTCACTGACTTGAAAATGTTGTGTTTTCAGATTTTCTCTGAAATTATCTGATTTTGTCTAGTTTTCCGGAGGTTTTCCCTGAATATTTTGAAAATAGTCAATTTCCTTGGGTTTCAAGGTTACCCTGAGTGTAAAGCTACTCTGTTTTGGCTATTAATCTCAGGGCTGTTCAAAATCTCCGTTGATTACCACAACATCTGCCCTTAAAATTTTTTCAGGCATAGTTCAAAGAATCAGGACATACGTCCACGAAATTTTTATGATAAGGGGTTCCTCTACCGCCTTATAAAGGGTACATGTGGCTACAACTACTTTTTTGTTTATAATACCATGCTACTATGGTAATCATCGTCAGATATAAAGCTCTCTAAATGGGGCATATCATCACATGTCATTTCAAAGCTTCGACACACTGAAATCTCCAGTAACTGATGATTAAGAAGTCGAGTTACAGCTTACTTCATTCCTGCGTATATCAGTAAGGACTACAACAATAACGGTAACAGACACTCTTCATACGTTACCTACCAGTTTTGTGGCATTTTGAGCAGTTGCGTTTGCTTGTTGAGCAATTGCTAAAGCGTCGTATATTGCACTAACGATCTTAGAATACACTGTAGCTGCGCGGACTGCAGCTTGTGCAAATTCCTTCGTATCACGTATAAGACTCTCCAGTTGCTCTGCCTGCTTCTGCAAATGCCTGGCATGCTTTTCAGCCGCGTCTACCAAAGGTACAGCTATTACGTTTCCATCCGCAACCAGCTTCACTCGATCACGAAGTTCCTCCATTAAAACTTGCAAGTTTCCGCGATGGTTCTGAAAGATCTACGAAGACAACACGAACATTAACAGTACTATGAGGAGTGTAATTCGGCATTATATTCAATGATGCATAGGGCACTGACAGACACTGTTCATTGAGGAGTGTACTAAGCCTCCCTTAAGAAGTAATGTAAAATCGTGGATACGTAAGTTTGGATTATACATCGAGGGAAATATTTAAGCAACACCAGCTTGATATTAATGTTATGAGCAACTTCCGAATAAATAATTAAAATAAACATCTTGGATAATACGTAACACAAGGTATCCCCAAACCCATATCCCCCTGTATCCCCAAAACATGCTGAAATGATAATTTTTTTTATGAAATGATTTGATTTTAACTGGAATGTTTAAATTTGGTTTAACGAGTTTCTAAATGCATCCTCCGTTTTTGAGTGATCCTATTTACGCCTATTCAATCAGAATTAGCAATCCCGCGAAGTCAAGAAAAGTGTCACCGGAACGGGTAAATATACTCTGCTTCCCATTGATCTGATACTCTCATCGGCAACCAATTGCCCGTGAATGTATTCTCATCATCTGTGATTGATTAAGTGAGACGGAGCTATGATTAAAGCTACTTAATTAAGGTGTAGTTACCATAATCTTGTTAATCAATACAAACAAGAGTATTGCTTTGGTCGAAATGCAGTCTGCGCACACATTCGTTTGGGGGTTATCATAATAAGGACAAAGGATGGTTATCTAATCAGATAAAAGGTGTTGAAATCCTACCTCTAGCAGAGCGCTGGCATTTTTGAGTGTTATTTGAGTCTGCTCAACATTCTCTCGCGCCTTGATTAGTGTAACATTCTGAGACGCTGCTACTCCAATGGCTGCGTCAATCAAAAGCTGAAAAATTGCAAAATGTATTAAAAATTAAGCAATATACTGCAAGGTAAGTCATATCATACTCGAAAATTAATCACAAGCTGTAAAATTGTGTAACGTAAGAGGGGCATACTCCTGATCAGGTGGTTCGATTCCCCATACCAGTGTTTTACAGCACTTATGTGGAAAACTCTTCCAGAATGCATACGAACACCTATACGTAGAACTGTTCTCGAATGCATACGAACACCTATACGTAGAACTGTTCTGGAATGAATACAAACACCTATGCGTGGAACTGTTCTCGAATGCAAGCAAACACCTATGCGTGGAACTGTTCTCGAATGCAAACAAACACCTATGCGTAGAACTGTTCTCGAATGAATACAAACACCTATGTGTAGAACTGTTCTCGAATGAATACAAACACCTATGAATAGAACTGTTCTCGAATGCGAAAGAGCACTTACGCGTAAGACTACTCCTCCCGTATGCAGACCAGCACTTAAGCATACAACTGTTTCCGACTGTGGAGGTACATACGATCCTTTATTCCTGACTTACAACTTATAAGCTTAGAAAAAACAATTACTTTATTAAGTACGCGGGCGAATATCATCTGTCTTCTGCATGGAATAACGATACTACTCGTTCAAAAGAGTACTACTTACATCTATACGCACAGTGGCGTAACCATCAGAAAAATGTTTAAAGGCGTCGAAGGACGCAACCCAGAAGCTTAAGATACTTTCAATGAAAAAGTGAACTAAACTATTTAAATAACCTGCCCCCCCTCCCCCCCAGCTCCTTCGATGACTAAGCCTACTTATACATACCTGTAAATCGATCAGTGTAGACAGAACAACGATTTCTTTGGCATTTTTAACGCGTGCAGATGATTGCTTTCCACTTTTTTGAAGCTCATTGAACGTTTTCACAAGATCGTCCAAAATACTGTTTTTGGAATTGGCTTCCTTGACAAGTTCCAGAGTCTTTTCCAAGAGCATGGCAGCAGTGTCAGATACGTTCTTGGAGAGGGCTTTTTCCCTTTCACTTACACCAACAGTGTCACTAAAATTACGTCTTCGTAACTCCTCTAGCATCTTCTCGGCGTCGGCAACTGAGACATTCGTATCAAAACTACCGCTTAGCAGTTTTTGAAGTGTAACATTGGCAAAAACCACTGCATCTGTTAATGTGAAGATGTAATAAAGATCAGTTTTTGGTAAAATCTGCATTTCTAAACAGTTTAATAAACAAAATTTTCTGAGAATAAGGAAAGAGTCAACGCAGATGAAGCGAGTGGCATTTTCAAATACCATAATGAGTATAGTTTACTCCCAGTTGCTGCAACAACTAATAGAATGGTGAGTTTTCCAAGGGACTTTACTTTCACAAGAAAGATTGGAAAACCACTGGCAATGAGATGGAAATATAAGGGCAGATGAGAAAATCTTGTTCGACTCTGCTATAACTATCAAAGGCACAAAAGGGTTTACTGTACACAACAATATCAATCTACAGTCACTGCTAAAATGATAAGAAATATCGGGGACTACACATGTTAGACGGGGCGTATGGCCTCTGATGACCTCTCCCTTGGAGATAAGATTTACATGCGTTAAATTAAGTCAGCTCTGTACTTTGACTTTTGGCTATAACGTGAAGTCAACATGAATGTATGAAGGTATCTTGTATGTGATAAACAAAATATCACCCTCTATGGACCACGTAACAGTGTTCAAAAACTGATCTCTAAAAAGAACTGGGTGTAGCAATTTCTGTCTCAAAGCGAGGTCAGTCGCTGGACGCCATTTTTGTCCCCATCAAACCAAAGCTTATAAACAATGTTACGTAACATGTTGACCCTTCCCGTGCTATTTTAACTTCTAGGGACTGGTATTCGTGACCACACTTTTTTGCTGTTGGAAACAATGGGATTGTTCAATCCAGTTTTTTTAGAGATCAGTGGTTGCAATCCATTCTCTGGAAAACGAAAAGAAAATGTAGAAATTCAAGGTAAAAATGGCTGTAACAGACATTTATTCAGAGTCAACTGTCAGATTCAATATGTTGATGACAGTCAAAACGTCCTTTTCTTACCTTTGTTTGCGCAAACGTATGAGCTCCAAAGGTTTCATTCCGGATGTTACTTTCAATCCAGAATTGTAAGAAATTGGCGGCCTCTTGCCTTATCTCCCTAGATGCGACCCTAGAATTGATCTAAGAACCGGATTTGTCTACTATAATGGTCGACATCAGTTGCCGATGTTTACCAGTACAGCGTAGCATCTCCTCATTGGAAGCCATGGGTCTTTACCATTCTGAGAAGGAACAACATTTCTTTCCCTTGCAAGCGGAACAGAATGGTGAAACAGACACATAATTTCTATTTGCGTAGCCGGGACATTAGGACCACATATTTAGGTGATAGCACCCTCTTCACTTTCTATATGTGGTCTTATCGATACCAATCTATCGTTTCACTTCCACATCTATAGCTTGGTTTATGTACGAGGAGAAGTTGACGAGTTCAGTGACAAATGAGGCAACTAAGTCAGAAGACGCTATGAAAGGGTCTTCTGACTACAACAATAAAATATCTGGCGATAGAGCAACCCAGTATGCTCATGAGAACATATTTCAAGTCAAAACTAACACTCCACGTCAAATAGGCCTTACTTACCTTTTACACTAGTTAGCTGTTTCTTTAAATTGTTCAGAATATCCTCTGCCCGCTGTTTTGTAGCGGATACCTCTGAAGATACGTTCTTGCCGTATTCATACGTATGCAACATGGACTTATAAGATGCTTCAAATTCTCTGTCACTATCGTTTAAAACTTTGGTAAGCGAGGCTGGGCAAACATCTAAAAAGAATAGAGTAGAACGTGTTGATAAAAAGTGAAGTAGGGTGGTAAAGGCTTCTTACAAAACACGTTTAATACATACGTTCTTATTCACGAATGCAAAATGGAGCTGGTACCTTGCTGGTGATAAACCAAATCCATTAAAGTTCCGTTACCTATATTTTTTGTGCCCTGACCCTTTATTCAGAACCCTAAAGACGCTACACTCTTGAGTTGAGGGCAGTGACTCGGATTACGCCAATACCAAAATCTTATTGAAATTTCATAGCATTATCATCAAATTGTAATTATCCAATAAAAGGAAATAGACTTGTAACGCAATGCAAAACATTAGAAAGATCCACATGTACCTGCTGTGACAGGGGCTGGAGGATCACGAACTTGCCTAGCAGATCGCGATTTGTGCACCTCCCGTCTCTTCCTGTTTATTTCAAAGTCCGATGTCGTAGTAGTCTTTTCGGTTGGTTGAGTGGCTTTCGGTATTGCTGTGGTTACTGGTGTCTTATCAGAAAAAGAGCAATTCTCAAATTTGTAAACGGCATGATAGCCCATGTCTCCACTGAATTTCCCATATGACCCAAAACCCACTGCCTTCCTCATCGTTTCCATGTCTACTTTGAATGCTGCGTTCTCAATTTCTTGTCTGCAATAAAATTGTTTAAAAAAACGTATCAAAGACATACTACCACTGAACTACAAGGCTTGGCGAGTTAGATACATTCACCATAACAAGCTTCTACATCTACATAAAGATAGCAGAGCAGCCATTAAAAATCAGCCCGATTTGTGATCCAACCTTCTGATTGGTTACTCGATAACGAAATGGTGCTGCACGCTGTATAACATATACAGGCATGGAGACTATCTGCGTCAGAGATAAACGATAACTTTGATACAATAGGTATTGATATCTGCAAATAATTACAGTTGACTTTTTAGTGTTATGGTTATCTTACAAAACTATAAATCATATTTTGGGCTTACTTCATGAAAATCGAGTCCTATTGGGCATAAAGGCTCCGTCATCAAAACTTTATGTAGTAAGAGCCTATGGTAGAACTAGTTCCCATAAAAAGCCCTGTTGTGCAAAGCAGAATTTAGAAGGGGCAAAGAGCTATAAGCATATTAAGTATGTGGGTAATCACTAATGACGTACTTTTTCTGATAAGACATTTTCTAGGTTTCTGTTGCCAACTACCTCTTAAAACATTTAAATTCATTTCACAAGCAACTCACTATTACCATTCTCTAGAGTATGGAAATGTTTAATACCAGATTAAAGAAATCAAAATTGCAAGCAAATAATAAAATGATCGCCCTGAAAAATGTAAAATTCTGCACTAAAGGGAGTGGAGGTACCTTCCAGTTAGGAGGGTGAGCTAAATGCAAAGTGATGCTGTATTAGCGTGCTTTATAGCGTCTAATAGTAGACGTTCAATTACCTTTCAATGGCTGCCTTAGCTGCTTTCAAAGAATCTGTTGACAAAGAGCCCACAGTCTTTCCTCTAACTTGGTTTATCTGTGATGTTATATTAATGTTGATCTTCTGTATCCTCTTCAACAAGCGGTGTACACAGTTGTCACACTTCTGACATCCGTACATCGTTTGTACAGAGCCCATTGGGCAAAGGGTGCAATCTTCTCCATTTAGTCCACAGTCGCATTTTCCGGTTTTCACATCGCAGTATCCACCACCAGGGCATTTACATTCTGTGAAAGAGCATCGAAAACAGAGCTTGTATCTATCTCGTTCAGAATAACGTCAAAAAGAAAGTAAATGAATGCTCTCAACTTCTAACCTACATTCGAATGAAGGCTAAATTCTTAAAAGTAGGCGTCTCGGTATGTAGTCTGTAGATAATCCTCAAATGCAAATATACAACGAGTAATGAAGTATTCAAGCTTAAGGACAACGGTCACGTTCCAAGTGGGGTACAATACTTAATGCTCGGTCTGCAATTCAAAGACTATAGTAAAGGTAGTCCCGTGCCCTACTGAAGAGCGCCGGGGGTATGGAGAGGTAGATAATCACATGTCCTAAGCCACGGTATGGAGACGTAGGATTTCCAGTTCCTCTGCTCGCCGCCTTTTTCTCGTTTCCTATCTATTACCGGGTCAATGGTGAATATTCTGGCTTAAAGGTGTTACTTCTTGCCCCCTCTCGCTAGGCAACTCTTATTTCCTCCCTGTTTTGGCTTGCAGGGATATGTTGATATGGAGGGGGTGGATTGAGCAGTTACCAGGGGGGGAACCCCCGTAGCTCAAATTTTTTAGCCGTTTTCTTGTTAAGTCAACCTCTTTTGTACCCACAAATTTATGTCCTTAGAGCTCTTTGAAATTGTAAACGATAGATATGGAAATATTTGCAATTAAATTGCCAAAGAAGGCTGAAAGAGTCAAATTAAAAAAGAGGGAGACCCTAGTTGCCGCGAAGCGCTAATTTATTTATTTAGGGCTCTGAAATAACCGGGGAAGAAATACGGAAAGATTTGGGAAGAAACACGAGGCTGTAAAAAAGGCCTTCCAAAGCTTATTTCTTCCCTGTTTGTGAAACTCCTTACTTCTCCCCCCGGGGGAGGCGCTGTTTGCCAGAATATTCACCATTGTACATGGTACCCATTTTCCAATTGGTTAACAGTAGCAGTTTCTAAAATTAAAGTCGAGCGTGGACTCGAACCAGTTATCTTCTACTTGCTACACTTGCTTCATACTGACCACGTTAGTTGACTGACGAGTTATCTCGTCATGAACTCATAATTTATAATCAGAGTAAGAGGAGAACATGTCACGTATTTTTAGATTTGGGTGTACGTACGATAAGATAACGTGGCCAACATCTGTCCTTCCTTGGGCTAATGGGTGTGGGTATGTCATTGCTAGCACTGTTGATAAACACCTGTAAGTCTACATTAAAATTTCGTAATTTATAATGCTCAGTGGTTACAAATAAACTAAAAATGCGTAAATTATGATGATCATAATCATCGCCTTTCCCTTTTCGTCCTCTACTCTGTCAATTGTAAATGACATCACAAATTATAATCGTCCCTACAATAGCTTTGATGAATAATCACAAATCAAACACGAACCTTGACATCCGTTACTTGAAAGATTGAAATATCCAAGTTGACACCAGTCACACAGTCTTCCTGTGGCACCCTTTTTACATTTACACTGCCCAGTCTTCACATTGCACTGTGCATTTACAGCTCCTTTGGCACAATTGCAAGGTTCGCACCCAAGACATGTATTGAAATTCCAGGTATTTGGCTACACGGTAGGAGAAAGACAGCATTGTGACAAGAACATTTGGCAATGAAATAGTGTAATAGAAGTCAAATCGATGAAGTTAATCAAATCTATATCAAAACTATAGTAATAATCATCATGATCATCATCATTATCATAATCATCATCGTAATTACCATCATAAAATTCATTATCAACACCATAAGCATACTCATTATCAACATCATCATCATCACTACCACCACCACCATCATCACCATCATCATCATCATCATCGTCATCATCATCATCATCATCATCATCATCATCATCATCATCATCATCAATATCATACTCCTTTCCTTCTCAGCAAAACCATATTCAAGGAAGCTCTACGGTCATTCTTCAATAGATTTGAATTGCTATTGAAATACATAAAGTCTGTCCAACCTTAGCAAGTTATAACACTGTATACAAAGGCAGACTCGTTTATTGAAAGTTACTCGCAGAACGTCTCACGCTCCTTTCCGTCCCTTGAGTCCTATCTAAATTAGAGTCCTGATAGGATTCGCTTGAATCGAAGTAGAGGCATAAATCATGACAACCATAAAAAATATCTGAATTGTTAGGTTTCTCTATCGAAGGACATTTTAAAACGTCCTTTTCAGCATACTTACACCTACAGGTATTAGGAATCATGAATCATGCAAGTTACAACGCATTTACCATCCGAACTTGTCACTTCAAGATTTCCTGACTTTTCCATTATTTCAAAGCTTAAATTCCACAGTTTCACTCCTGATATTTGTTTCTCAGTAGGGAAATTACGGTTACATTTACAAACCATTAATAATAACAGATGTAGATTCATACAAGGAAATAATATCTATTTAATGGGAATTCCCTAAGCTTCCCACATTTCACTGACCACAGCGAAATCTGTTGACTTTGAAATGGTTTGGGGTTTTACGTCTTCACCGAAAAGCACCGTAGAGGGCCTTTTCATGCCTTTGGGCAACCTAAAAATCATCGCTTACACCAGTGGATATACATCCTGCAAATGGGCACCAATGAAAACATCACCGTAAAGGAATGCCATAACAGTCAGAAATAGAAGATGTTGAAAAACAATAACATGTAAACAAAGAGAAAATAGCAAATAATAAGTGAATGGTTTAAAAATAAGGAAGAAAGAATGGCAAATGAGTTAGGAGTGACAAGTGAATGACAGAAAAACGAGGAATGAAAAGACTGACGAATACTATCAAGTAATACGAACAATCCATTACCAAAAAAACTAAAACGAACAATCAATTACCAAAAAACCCAAACGAACAATCAATTACTACAAACAGATACCAAATTAATGATGAATGGATAATAAAGAGAGATTAAGCAGGTGTAAAGTAGCTTACACAGAATGCAATGATGCCTCTTGTGAAACATCGTGTGACAAGTGAAGCAATTGATACTAACCTTGCATTGGTTGCATCTGACCCCCATCACATTCTTCTTACATGTACAAGTACCACTTTCGGCATCGCAATCGATACCTTCTGATCCACATAAGTCACATTTGCAATCTGCACAGTTTTTGGCCTTTACAGCATCTCCAAAATATCCACGCCTACATTTTTCGCATTGGCTGCCATCGGTATTGTTTAAACACTTGAAACATTCTCCGGTGCGTGAATCGCAGTTTCCTGTACAACGATAAAAGATATTTATGAAACCGACGTCCAAAACACGGGAAATCAAAAGGACAAATTAGCATGGCTGTTTCAACGTAACACGTACTAATTTTCTATAGTTAATTATTTAAAAGGTTCTTCTTAGGCCTTCTAAGTTGTGTTTGAGTGCAAGAAAATTGTAAGAAAAGACGAAATACTGTAAGTATGTACCAGTATGCTCAGCAATCAAAGACTTTAAGGTTTACCATATGCCTATCAACTAATCAGGACATCCTCACTAAATGGAGTGTTAAGTTTGAATAGATACCAGAGAAATAAAAAAATGTCACCAACTGGATTCGACCCCGGTCCGCAAATTCGTGGGTTACGGGTTCAAATCCCGTTGGTAACATACTTTTCTATGTCTCTAGTATCTATTCAAACTTATTATTTTGAATGCTCTCTTCTCAAAAACATTTCAAATCATCTGTCTAAACAAACTTTACCATCGCTTAAGTAACCAATGAAAGTTTACACTAAAAGCTCGTAAATGATAAAGTCGTATCCAACATACCTGCCAAGCGAGTATCAATATTTCCATTGCAATTACAAGGTTTGCAACTGTCTCCAATCTTTCGTGGATCACCAAAGTACCCATCATCGCATCTTTCACACTTGGCACCAGCGTACCCCTTTTTGCAGGTACATACAACGCTTCCTGTCGATACCAAAGCACAGGAGGTAGCGAAATTATTGGAACGGATGGGCAGGGGGCATTCGCATGGCTTGCACTTATCTCCATAGAATCCAGATTTGCATTTGTCACAACGGTCACCTACAAGGAAAATAATGAAGGAAATCACAATAGATGCATTACCTTTTATAAGTTAAAACAAAAGTAAGATAAGGCTTGTTGCCATTTTCCTATGCAGTGAAACCCTTAGCAGAATCGTCGACCTAACACAAGCATGTGGCTAGCTGTCGCAGAAACCCATAACTGAGGCTACACGTAGATCTAGTTTCTACCAATTTCCTTCTTGTAAATTACAAAGGCTACAAAGATATAGATCACACATTGCCTGCTGCCGTGCACGAGGCGCAGTCAAATTTTATCGAACAAGACGAGCTTTTTCCTTCCTCGAATGGGCTTACCGTATTTGTAATGGTTACTAAATGTAAATTCTTGCTGTCTCAAGGAGTATTATAGTTTTGAAACAGAGTGACACCTCTTCCCCCATTCTCACTGTGATCACCTGATTTTTTTGTGTATGCTATCTGCATATGTGACCAGTAAAATGAAGTAGTACATGCTCCAATATTTCACGTGTAACCCTCTATCTTCGCTTCCACTTGACTCTTGTATGTAAAATGTTATAAAATATTAATGCTGTAATTCATCATAAGCGTTATTGTATATTCAAACGTAGTATAACACAAAAATAACAGTCATAAAAAGTTAAGGAATGATGTTGCTACAACAATTTTACAAGTGTATAAACAAACGTGGTCTAAAATGAAAAATATATTACTCTATCAAAGTAATCAGATAAGAAAGATGTGAAAAAATTACCAGCAAAGTTATCCCGGCAGTTGACACAAGCACCAGTCTCGGGATCGCAATTTTCAGCCCTTCCATTACATTCACACTTAGAGCAAGTTCCATCTGAGTTTCTCGTATAACCCTTGGCACACTGTTCACATGATGTACCAGTATATTGCACGGGACATGAGCATTGCTCCACACTGGACACAGGGACTGATCCAACGCTAAGAGTTGCTGCAAGTCTGACATCTGTCAAGGTGGCGCTTTCTGTCGACTCATCCAACGACACCTTTATCAACAGGTTATCTAATTTGGATAAAACTGTCAGAATTTCCTCTCTTGATGAGTCAGTGCTGTCTTTGTTCACCCATGAGTTCTATGTCCAAAAAAATCATTATATTAAAAATAATTTTTTTTTGGTTTTAATACAAAATTATAGATAGTTGGTCTTTAGATTTTATACCGACGACTTGACAAATCTTGTCATACTATAGCCTGCTAAACCGCCCTACTACTAAAGCATCAGGGTCTTAATGAGGTTAATCGAAGTGGCATATTTTTTAGAAAATTGGTGATTAACAAAAATATTCGATCACTATTTTATTCTTCATCTTCTCTCTTCTCTTTCCTTTTCTCCTTTTTTCTCGTTTATAGTCTCTTATACATTTTTACTCCATTTAAAAGCAGAGAAACGTCAGCATTAATGACGATTTTCAGGGACCGGGTGTTAATAAGACAGCAAAAAGTATCCACTCCGCTGAACACTGAAACGTTTTACAAACGTGGAGAGAGTCTGAAAACGACATCAACTTCAAGTAAACTTTCACACCTTGAGGCCAAAAACTAGTATATGCTGCTAGATCTGCTTCCCCCGACAGACTATTCCATGCTTTTGCTCATTTGTACCGAAAGAGTTTATTGAGTAAATTAAAAAGGGAATCAATGACACTTATACTTAACTGTGTTTTCGAAATTGCCAATCCGAATCAATTAATATTTTGACGATTTTCTACTCTTAGGAGTGTCAGACGAAAAAACCTTTTAAGCACTAAAATGAATTCGCCATTTCATGCAGATTTAACATTTTGTACCATCAACAAACTGTTCACAACTCTTAGTAATTTTACGTTTGTGATGTAGATATTCTTGTATGCGTTTCGAAGCTAGCGAAAAGTTAAAGCCTATTTCAACGAATTAGCGAATTGATATAAAGTTGATTAGAATGGCAATTTGAAATTTTATATAGAGTGTATTGGATCATATAACCATAGAGTTTGCGTTGCATAAGCAAAAAGTCTATTAAAATTATTATCTAAGGATCTTCTACCTTAAAATAGGAAAAAAGTCAAATAAAGTAAAGTAAAACAACTTTAACTTATATTGTAGGCATAGCATAAAACGCAACTTATTAATCATTATAAAAATTTTAACAAGAGAAACTGTCCACACCGGTTTGTTGGAGCACGATAATCTAGACTGGAGATCGGAAACCAAAACCCGGTAGGTACATAAATGATAGATACAAAAAATCCTATAGTAATACCAATTCCTTATATAACTTTGGCCACTTAAATAAGGAATCAATTAAGTAAAAAGCAGATAGAAAATACCCACAGGGGAACCGACTCACCACTTTCAGGTCAATCTCAATTCGAGTAGTTCTGTCCTTCTGCAATTCAAAAACGTTTTTGGAACGAATCTCTTTTCCTTGACCCTGTAATTGGAAAGGAGCGGATATGACAAACACATCACATTTTTTAGTCTACATTAAGTGGAAAGCGTTTGAATTCCCATATTTACAATAATACTTACTTACAGGTTAATGTAACGCAACAAGATCAAGTGCAAATATTTCATTCGCAAAAATTAATGACATAGATAAACACTTGTACTTTGTTTTTACGGGAACGCGAGTCGCGCTTTCAAATCGGGTTTAGTGATGCGCACGAAATGAGGTTGTGCACGAATACAAAAATTTAAACTTCTACTGTAGGTGGCACTAACCAGGTATTCACTATTTTACAGCCTACAAAAGTCTACCTTCATAGATACTGATAGTGTTGGTGCTGAAGGTAGTTGACTCGTGAAGAAATTGAGTTGAGGGACAGATCTTTCGGACGATTTACTGATATTCTGGAAAACTGGCAATCAGTCACTTGCTGGCAGGGCCGTCGAGAGCAAGCATGTTCCCTGGGTTATTTTATAGCACCGTGACCCAGTGGGTTTCAGAGCGAAACGCTTAAGGCTGATTTTATGACCAAAATGACATACCTAAAAAAAATGCGGGCCCTGGACCTCCAACCCCGCCTTCCCACCCACCACCCCCAACCCTCGACGGTCCTGACTGCAGGAGTATAGCTTGATCCCAAATAACGGGATAAAAAAATACCTGTAAGTTCAACTTTTCATCAGGGGTTCAAATGGATATGGAAAAATAAAAATACCATTGGAAGTACATGGAACTACATCTACTGTACATGAGTTAACCCGTACAGAGCACGTATCAACCAATCGGACAAAACCTGAGAAAATATACAAACACATGCCACTTCAACTGGCTAAAAATTTCTGCTTCTGTCGAAGCTCTCACTTCACAAAGCATAAACTCAACTTACCTTGAGGATAACGTAAGGTTGCTTGGTTGTTGGCTTCTCTTTGGTGTTTTCCTTTAGTTTGTATTTAACATAGAAAGACAGCTTTCCACCGTACGATGTTACCTATAAATAAATGCATCGTATCGATATTATTTACCATGGGTGCCTACACCTAGACAGGGGGGTTTAACCGCAAAAACGTGGCCTACTCGGCTGGAAGAAATCTGCAGAAAAGGCTTTTGTAAGGTCATTACGACCATAGACGTACACGCAGGTCCGCACACATAAATTCGAATACACACATTCGAACAAACTCACAAATTCGAACACACGGATTCGAAAACACAGATACACACAGAGAGAATTGATGATACTGATCAGCAAGATGTCGTTAGAGCGAATGAGTACGAGTACATCTTATACATAGTAAACTTTTACAAATTCCTTAGTGGCTATCACATACTCGACCCAAATTTGCAATTAAAAAATCGACTAGAAACTCTTTAGTAAGACTTCGAACTTTCCAAAAAGTATTCTCTATTCATCTTATTTGAAAAAAGCTCACAAAGGTTAACAAATTATGCTTGATTGATTACGGCTGAGAACGATTGAAGTACGAAAGTGATGGTCTTGACAGCACTGCTGAATTTCATCCGGTTAGTCGACTATGCATGGCTAAGTTAAGGTCGATCTCCACTTCACCAATAATATCTTCACGACCCATCATCTCTCATTAAGTAGTTTTTGTCATAAGATTCTGTAAATGAGATGACGCTCGCTACTATGAAATCGTCTGAGGGTATAGATAAAACTGCTTTGGTACTTTAAAGGTTTGCAGCCAGTATGTCTCATGAAATCAAAATAAAATACATTTAGCACATCGGCAAAAATGGTTTAGAAATTTATGACTTCAAAAAGTATACCATATAGCCTCGATATCTTGAAGAAGACACAGCGTAAATATCCTTCAAGTGATTTTTTGATTTGAAATCAACCACAATGGAATTGGGTGCAACAAATTTCAGGTTAGCTTCTTTGGGGTGTGTTATGTTCCAGTCGGTCATTCGGCTGACGAAAGTCCTTAAACGAAAAAGAGAACGCTTGATATAAGTATCACACAAAATGTGCTACGCAACTAGCTGATAAAATAATTTATATTGGATTACTTATCATAAAACATCATATAAGTTCAGATGTTAGGGATAGCAAAAGGTTCAATTTGCTTTGTTTCCATAATGGTCCCTTTATAGAGATAATAACCAACAATTAAACTAAACTTAACTGAAAAATATTACATCAAAATAGTGTATTAAAGACGAATGCAAAGAACCGTGCTAAGTAAGGGTAATTTAAGCTAGCAAAAGAGAATCCAAAACGGCTGTACCAAGCTGAGCGCAGTTACGGATCAAAGAATCATACATAGACTGATTTTCAAAATACTAAACATTAAACAAGAAATCAGGCTAAACAGAAAAGTAGCACTAAATTGTAT
>JAAAKL020002213.1:16005-27036 GCA_010016065.2 Carybdea cf. marsupialis auct. non (Linnaeus, 1758) | reverse complement strand
AGTCTTTAAGGCAATGGTAAAGAAAACACACCTTAAAAAGTCAACATCAGTCCAACATACTCATACAGTCTTTTATCTATAAGCCTGCATGCCAAAACGTAGTCCCTATGTAGTGTTGGACCTAGAAATAGAGGCTCAAGTAAACTTGCTCTCTTAAGAGTGATCTATTGCTACTTTCATGTTCTATCAATCATTGGAAACCGGTTATAAGTAACATTGAATCATCACGAATAGGTTTAGATATCATCCTGTCGGTCCCTTCTCTATTCCCCTATCCATTGCTTTATTTTGTTAGACGCCCACAAAAGATACTGAAGTCTTTAAGGCTATGGTAAAGAAAACACACCTTAAAAAGTCAACATCAGTCCTATATACTCCTACAGCTTTTTTTCTATAAACCCGCATGACAAAACAGAGTCCCTAAATTTTGTTGGACCTAGAAGAAGAGCATTAAGTAATCTAGTCCTCTTAAGAGTCATATATTGCTACTTTTCACTTCTATCAATCGTTAGTGAGCGGTAATAACTAACATTGAATCATAGTGAAAAGTTGCAAAAGTATTTGTCATTGTCCCCTCTCTATTCCCCAATCCACTGCTTTAATTTTTTAGACGCCCAATACTCATACTGAAGTCCTTAGGCTATGGTAAAGAAAACACATCTTAAAAAGTCAACATCAGTCCAAAATACTCATACAGTCTTTTATCTATAAACACGCATGAGAAAATGGAATCCCTATATAGTGTTGGACCTAGAAATAGATCCGTAGGTAAACATATCCTCTTAAGAGTCATTTGTTGGTCCTTTTCGGTTCAATCAATCTTTCCTAATCGGTTATAACTAACAGTGAATCATCATGAAAAGTTTTAATAGTATTCGTCTCCGTAACCTCTCTCTTCCCTAATCACTACCTTAAATTGTCAGACGCCCACTACACATACTGAAGTCGTTAAGACTATTGTAAGGAAAGCACACCTTAAAAAGTCAACATCAGTCCAATATACTCATACAGTTCTTTATCTATAAACCTGCAGGACAAAACGGAATGCCTATGTAGTGTTGGACTTAGAAGTAGAGCCTTAAGTAAACTTGGCCCCTTAAGAGTCATTTATTACTACTTTTCTGTTCTATCAATCGTTGGGAAGCTATTATTACAAAAATTGAATCATCGTGAAAAGTTTTAACAGTATACGTCTCCGTACCTTCTCTCTTCCCCAATCCACTGTCTGAAACTGTTAGACGGTCACTACACATACTGAAGTCCTTAAGGCTGTGGTAAAGAAAACACACCTTAAAAAGTCAACATCAGTCCAACATACTCATACAGTCTTTTATCTATCATCTCGCATGGTAAAATTCAATCCCTATATTGTGTTGGACCTAGAAATAGAGCCGTAGGTAAACATGTCCTCTTAAGAGTCATTTGTTGTTCCTTTTCGGTTCAATCAATCTTTCCTAATCGGTTATAACTAACAGTGAATCATCATGAAAAGTTTTAAAAGTATTCGTTGCCGTAACCTCTCTCTTCCCTAATCCACTACCTTAAATGGTCAGACGCCCACTACACATACTGAAGTCCTTATTTCTATGGTAAAGAAAACACACCTTAAAAAGTCAACATCAGTCCAACATACTCATACAGTCTTTCATCTATAATCTCGCATGGGAAAATTCAATCCCTATATAGTGTTGGACCTAGAAATAGAGCCTTAAGTAAACTTGTCCTCTTAAGAGTCATTTATTGCTACTTTCCGGTTCTATCAATCGTTGGTAAGCGGATGTAACTAACATTGAATCGGCGTATAAAGGTTTATAAGTATTCGTCTCCGTAACCTCTCTCTTCCCCAATCCACTGACTTAAACTGTTAGAAAAGCCCTACACATACTGAAGGCCTTAAGTCTATGGTGAAGAAACCAGACAACAACAGTCAACTCAAGTCAAAAATACTCATACAGCCTTTTATCTATAAACCTGCATGACAAAACGGAATCCCTATATAGTGTTGGAACTAGAAATAGAACCGTAGGTAAACTTGTCTTCTTAAGGGTCTTTTATTGCTTATTTTCAGATCTATCAATCGTTGGTAAGCGTTTACAACTAACATTGAATTATCGTAAATAGTTTCAAAAGGACTCGTCGCTGTCTCCTCTCTTCCCCATTCCACTGCCTTAAACTGTTAGACGACCAGTACATATATTTAAGCCCTGTAGGCTATGGTTAATAAAACACACCTTCAAGAGTCAACACAAGTCTAAAATTTTCATACACGCCTTCATCTCTTTACCCTCTTGAGAAAATAGAATCCCTATATAACATTTGGTCTAAAAGTATAGCGTTGGGTAAATTTGTATTTTCAAATGACAACTTTTTCTATTTTTCGCTCTTATCAACCATTCATCAGCGGGTAAAATGAACATTATTTCTTCTTGTGAAATTTCAAGGGAAGGGATCCCTTTCTCTTCTCCGTTTGTTAATCCACTGCCAAGCCTCGTTGTGATTACTACACCTGCTGCACTCCTTATGCCCAAGGTTATCAAACCTAGCTTAGAAAGTCAAAGTAAGTCTAAAACACTCCTTCATCTCCACACCGTGATGGGAAAATAATATATTTCTGTTTACTGTTCCAAATACATATTAGGCCTAGGGTGAACTTTTACTTGTACATTTTATTTGTTTTCCCTTTAATTCCTACCAACAAATCATACCTGGCTACCGGTATTTTTAATTTTCCTGCTAAGTTTCAAACCCATTTTTATGTTCCTTCTCTCCCTCCCCTGCGCCAATCGTTGGGATGTTTCCTAAATATTCTAAACTCCTACAGACCACGTTGCAAAAAACACAGTTATGAATATTAAAGGAAGTCTAAGGCCTCGTCCATACTAAGTCGTTTAAATTTGAAAACGGAGCTTTATTGTTTCGGTTACGCCTCCCGTCCACACTAAACCACTCGTAATCGTATAAAAAGTTCCACGAAAACCGAACATTTTGAAGACGCTTTCCAGATTGGAGCAATTTGAAAATGCAACTTTTTGTATCATTGTGGACGGGGAACATTTTGTCACCGGAACACTTTGAATACGCTGACCATAGTATATCACGTGGTTTACAGTATTTCACTTTCAAAAAGTCTGTTACATAATTTCAACATGGCGGACAACATAATACTTACAGTGTTGTTGACAACATTATCAATATTATCATTACATCAACAGAATGATATCTCCGGTGGATAGAGGAGATTTGAAAGAGAAGAGCGGTGGTCAAAATAGTAGTAGGGTTTGTAAAAATCCTGAATTGAAGAGGCAAGAAGTTTGGAGGCAGAAAAATCAACTGGGGATGGGACGGAAAAATCTCCTTCATTTTAGAGCCATGGTAGTGGAAACATAACTTTTTTAAAGTACGTGATAGCTTACTCTTTGATCAATACATTGAAAGGGGAAATTGTAAACTGTCTTTGGATTTCCATTTCTTACATCAACTTCTGGTAGAATCGTTTCATAATTTTAATTGCTGTAATTATAAGACGAATGTTCTGGATGGAAATTCTAGAAAATTAAATTCCGATGGGGGGTGCGGGGTGCTCTTAAAAGTGTAAAAGAGCACTGTAGGAAAGTAAAAGGAAGACAAATTCATTCAAGGGTTGAATGCTATAGAAAATTATCGCAAGTCTCACCCAGCTTTTTACGTATTTACGTATTTCAGAACAGACCATGAACTGGATGTTAGCCGAGGAAATGCGCGAGTCCTTTGCAAAGGTGATGCTAGCAGTATAATTTACTTGGATTTAATTCAAATGGACAATTGTAATTTTACAGTGTAATATGACGTATATTCCTTACATCACCACAACTGACTTTGTAAACTCAATTTTTATGTTCCAGATATTTGATTCAAGTTGGTAAGGAGTGTGGGAGACTTGAAACATTGGTTGATGTCAATTGTGAATAACCCCTAATTAAAACTGTATTACAGAGTATAGGCCTACTTACCAAAGCTGGCTGCATAATTAATGGAAAAGGTCAAGCTTGTCAGAATGGAAGCGGTCTTGGTGATTTGTACTGACTCTACCCTCGAAAAAGTTTTACTAGTATCAACTTAGATATTCAATGATACTCATTTCGTGCGAGGCGACACAAAAAACCAAAAAGTAATAACTTCATCTCGTTTTGTTGCGTCTTCTCTTCTTTATATGAATTGTATTATTAGTCACTTTGTACTGAAGTCTTTTCAAACAAAAACCAGGTGGAAGCGGTGGGAGGTGGTACTGCCATTATGGTTGTTGTTTGCGGGGAAAGGAGCAATTAACAAGAGGTGCCAGAAGCACATTTGGACGTTGGGGCAGCATTAAGTGGGCATTTGAACAAACTGGGTGTGCCTTTTCCAGACTGTCAAATATCCGCAGAGGAAGATGAGGGTTCTCCTAAAGAACAAGGACTTGCCTATGATTATGATAATCAGTTCTCGTTGTGCGGAAAGTCTGCTCAGTTAAGAATCTCCTTTGATGTCGTTTGTGTTGCTTCTTGCAAAGGCGAAGAAAAACTTTAAAAAACAATGTGAAAATATCTGTCAACCCCAAGACATTCCATTTGATTAATTTTTTCAATTGAACGACTTGAGCAAAACAACTTCATGGAGCGGAGAGTTATGTAGTCATATGCGCATGCGAAAATCCAGACGAATACTATAGTGCTGTTATAGTGTGGGCGGAGAACTTTTGTTTTGTTTTCACACCTAAAATTCCGTTTTCAAATTTATCCAGCTTAGTGTGGACCTAAAGCATACTCCTTCATTTCCATCCCCTAATGGCAAAATAACAAATAACATTTCTTTATTTACTGTTCCAAATAGAAATGAAACCTTGGGTAAACTTGTACTTGTACATTACCTTCGTTTTTCCCTTTAAATTCTTACCAACAAATGATACTGGGCTACATTCAACATCAAAGTCTCCTTCCAAGTTTCAAGCCCATCTTTGCACTTTCCTGTCTCTGTTGAGATTCTGATGGCGATAGTTTACTGCATACTACAGGACTGAGAAGACTCAACAAAACTTGTACATGTCTTCACCCATAGCCTGATGGATCACGACTAAACGCCCTGCGATACTCATTTATTTGCTCTACTGCACATTACAAAGCTAATTACTTAACATGGATAATGAATGAGAAAGCAATTAATAATCTATTTGACCATAATATAGTAAAACCTAAACACGCAAAGTTTCATTCCCAAACCCCCACTGTAACTGAAGTGGGTCTATAACACGAGATAGTAACAAAACAAATTTTAAGTTTTCATTCCCAAGAGTGTATTTACAAATCTATTAAGTTTGAACTTTGTCACTGTTTTTGTAAACACATCTGAAACATTACTTTGTAGAAGAAACATACACAAAACAGCTAGTACCTTTCTGAACTTCAGATCGAAATAATGGTGTTTGACATCGTTATGCTTCGATCTCCGATGATGTACTGGATTTTAAGGTTCATTGATAGCCAGTTGCGTACCCAAAGGGCGTGCTTGTCGTGCTCGTTACCACTAATGAATGGCAGGGTAGCATTTTCTCATTCCCGTTCTTATCTTTTGTCATATCTGATAAAAATATATTAAGGCAACTATCGGTACCTGGTTTGTTTCTCTTAGGCGCACAAGTAGGCTACCATTTCCTCAGAAACATCCCTGGCCGGCTCTACTAGATATTGTGGGACCAGCTCCCTGTATTTAATCGTGCACGCCATATGAAACGTCAGTTTGCTCGTGCTTAAAAATAGAGGAAGACAAAGAACGGTCTACAAAATATCTAACTTGATTTACTTTACACAGTGCACAAAATGCGCAAATATTCAGTACTTTGCCAATGCATTGGCCAAACTGGCCGTTCCATGCAAACTCGGTTTGGCGAGCTTAGAAGAGACAAGGAAAAAACATAGATAAGGGTGTACCGGAGTATTTAAATGGAGCTGGGCACCCTCTTTCAGACATGGAGGTTAAACCTTTACAACAAATACTAGAAAATAACCACCATAGACGGTTAGTGCTGGAGCAGTACTTGATTAACTTGGGGAACACACTGAATAGACAATCACTAAATGTACGCGCTAATTGTTTGTTAATAATGTCATACTCTCTACATATATTCCAACGTCTTTTATAATTGTATCTTACATTAATCGATTTTTAATACTTTTTATATTTTGTTGGGTTTTTATCGCTATTATTATTATATATATTTATTAACAATATCTTTTTCTCTATTCTATATTTTATTCAATTTTTTATCTTGTACTGAATTGTCTAGACCGGAAATCTTTCCCATCGCTCGGTTACCTTAGAACTAGTAGCTGTTGGTTGATAGTAGATTTAGTGGACGATCATATACGAATACATGCAGAACAGAATGGGATGTTTTTCTATTTAATCTTTCCCATAAGTAAGAATGACATGCTTGGAATATTATCGCTGGTCAGGACATGGCAAGAAACATGTTGCGACAACCTGCTATGTCATACAAGAAATACTGATTAGCAGAAATCGACTGTTCTGCAATGGATACCGGTACCGAAGAATGATGATCAATTGTCTGGACCGACGTGGTAAGTACAATGATCTTATTTACCTGTTCAAAAGCCCTGTTGAAAGCAAAAAGATTCTACGATACAATTGAATAGTTATTATAAGATCTGTGGGTTCATATCAAGGAGAGTCAAGGAGAGAAATACTAGAACGCCATAACTGCACTCGTCAGAATCTTCTCTAATCTAATTACCATCTACACTTGGTTTTATTTTAAACACAAACATTAATCACAGGAAGACATCAATCAACACAGTGTCAACACTATAGAGGTCTTTGGTCATTGTCTTGATTTTTGCATTTCTAACAATAAGGAACATAAATTGTGGATCAATATTTGCTGACCTCTAGATTCTCAATGCTCAACTTTGATTAGGGTCTACATGTAACAATTTCTAAATCATGTTATGATGCATGCAAGGCAAGATAGAGTAACATTGCTATAGTGTCTGGAACAAACGTAGAAGCAGAGGACCACAAATTTATTAATGAACATTTGATTATGAGGAGAAAATTGAAGTTAAGCAAGGATGTGCGTATTACAAAACTTAATTTTGGCTTTGGATTTCTTATTCTAGATAGACAAGAGTATGTCAAGTAAATGAGAGAAATTCTGTGTGACTTTGTTGAGTTTCAAAAATTAGGCCCTGTAGCTGATAATGACAAAACTGCAATCAAGAGTTAACTTTGAGTTGTTGTACTTGATAGGAATAAGGATGATGCCTCAAATTGAAACATAGAAGTTAGGAACAGAATTTTTGGCTCTATATACATCCAAGACTGTATGGTCCACCACCAGCAACCTACTTTTTTCTCATTTCACTGCAAGCTCCACCAGTGTCATTTCCATTTATTAGTACTTATCTAGACACACTGGCAATCATGGATTGCATAATAGCTTGTTGAACATGAATGTCTATATATGGTGCTGTTGAAGATTGAAATTGGGATCTCCTTCACCTGAATAGTTGACTTAACCACTGCAACTAAATAGATAAATATAAATTGATAGTTTATTCTTTCTTTCTGGTTTCACTATCAGCACCACTTCCATTCTTGATGACTTTGTTTAACTTAGATAACTGATGATGTTTTATATAAGGTTGTTTTAAAAATCAACTTTCAACCTTTTTTTACCTACAGTCAACATTTGAAGTTGGAAATCTTCAGGTGACCAAGAAATTGATTATATGGGATGACCAAAATCAAAAGGTATATATTGCTGAGAGAATCACACTTATTAAAGCTAAGTGCTTCATGTTGCCACAATTAGAAAATGTATTTTGATTATTATATTCACAATCATCAACACATACATATAGTTTTTCCTTGAAGTCTTTTATGTCCTCATTACAGAGGGTTTTTTTTAAGTAGCCTCATTATGTTGGTATATTAGAACAATAGACCAATCACCTTTGTTTTATCTGTATTATGTTAGTTTTGTTTCATACCTAATATAGTTGTACACTTGTCAGTATTTATGCACTATAAATTGTAAAATTTATGTGTTATGGTCCCTGCAATGTATCGTGATTATTGCATCTTTCTCTGCATTGCAGGGTAAGAAATGCTGGCTGTATACGTATAATTCAGGAGTACTCTTCTATCATTAAGAAGGTTTCAGTCTGCATCAATTACTTTTTAACAAATGTTTTCTTCAAAAGTGTATTTTTTCACTTTCCTCACTGATTTATTTATTTATTTATTTTGAATATTTTAACTTATTGTATTTACATCCTAAAAGGGTTTTTTTCTCCTCTGAAGGTATTTGAAAATGCAAGTTTTATTCAAAGACCAAGTGGCTGGTACCCCTGACAATTTAGTATTAATGTGCTGTCACTCATTAAACTTTGTCCTGCAACTATTTGTTTTCTTTGTCTTACTGTAAGCCTTGTAGCACTTTTGGAACCATAGATACTGCTTAACAATGACAAAGACACTGTGTCTTTTTTCAGAATAGGAAAATATCCCTTGACCTTGGTCTTATCACAAAGCTGGACACTGAAAGTGCTGGTCTGTTTAGAAGGTAGGTTATTCTTGCATGTTTATCAATTACCTTTGCTTCCCTGTTATTGATATAAAGAGAATTGTGAATTTATTATAGGGAGTTTGCTAAACATTTTGCAAACCAACATATGGTGTGCATATGTGTGTATCAGTAGAAATTGTGTTTGACCAAGAACTGTGTCAACTGTTTTGATGCTATGTCCTTTATTTTCATTTTAAACCAATTCATCAGAAGTGCAATTGCATAAGATAATAGTAAAACTGCACGAAATAGTGACTTCATTTTCTACTTAAACTGAAGCTTCACAGACACTGATTGGTCAAAACAACACCAAGCACTCAGAATTCTGATTGGCTACCTTGTAAAACTCAGTTGGGTAAATAATTTTGTTGATTCCCTTTTCCGTTATTTTCTGACAAATAGTACTCTTAGGGAGTATCAGATGAAAAAACTTTTAAGTACAAAATGAATTCACTATTTTGTGAAGTTTTATTATTCTGTACCATCAACAAACTTTTTGAATATCTAAAGATAAAATTGAAATTCATAGTTGATGAGTTAACATTTAATGATGGTTCTGTCCAATTATAAGGTTGATTTGAAATGCCTAACGTGATTGGACCAGCTCTGCAGTTTATTTTCTGCAAACTGCCTGTTTAGTCTTTTAGATGACCACAAAGGTCTTTTGTTGACATTTTCCTGATGTTAATCACTGATTACTTGTAAAGGATTTCCATAAAAAGGTTTGTGATGCTGTGCATTTTACTCAAGCAAAATGATTGTGGACTACACTGAGTAGAATCAAGGTCTTGAAGAGGTGCAGAAGTGTGTGTTCAATGAGTATCAGTTGCTTGCCATTATATCATACCTATCAGCAAACACACTTGTTGACAAATACTCATTTAATGGAAAATGACAACCAAATAAAGCAAAAAAGGTGCAAACAGGTGATGAGGGTGCTCATTCAAAGTTCTAGCAGGAGGAAAGTTGCAAACCATGCCATTCAACTTGAGTATCTCCATATTTGATGATGCAGCCCAATGAAAAAATACACCCCCAAATTTCCAAAATCCGTCTTCACAGAGAATGACATACAAAGTACTGCAGAAAATATCCTGTAGCTGAAATAGCAGCAGGAAGGAAAATTTAAAGTGAAGTTGGTTGTCATGCAGACAGTTGTTTCTAGCAAAAAAGATCTTTTTTTAGGCTCATGGCATTGTACTTGAAATTCTCAATTCTGCTGCATCATGAATGAAGATTTTTAGCACCTGTTTTCAATGACCATCAATACTAAAAAACAAACATACCATCAATACTAAAAAGTGAACATACCATCAATACTAAAAAACGAACATACCATCAATACTGAAAAACGAACATACCATCAATACATAATGATAAGAGTTAACACAACAGTATTCATTACCTTCACACCTATGATTTTACCAATTCTCTGCATTCTTTACTGTGGTTGATTGCATTTTTTTTGGCAAATTTTCACCACCAAATTCCAGAAATCGGCACCCACTTTTTAATCATTTATTATACTTTTTGTGTAAGGTAACGTGCTATGCCAAAACTATATGGGAGTCATAGTGACTTTCAGGCCAGTCAACTTAAAAACATCAAGTAAGAGATATGGCTTCTCCTCCCATTTTCCCATCTGTTTCTGCTTCTTTGGATTTCCCCCCTTTTTGTTGCATGGGTCACTGTAGTGATCATCTTCTTTCATTGAGCTGGTCAAGGCATCAGCACCTGCATTCTCTCATTCAAATTAACTTAAAGTCTCCCTAGATGCAGTCAATCCATGTCAGGATTTTGTATTTCTCTCCCTTTTCTAAGTGTCACCATTTCCACTCTTTTCTAGACAATGTAGTCTCCTCTCTTGTCTTAATGTTTCCGAACAACATGAGTGGCCAGTGGTTACTTTCACACTGATACTCACAAAATATTCCCCATGTTACAATACTGTCAAACCTTGTATACCTGTGTATTTCTAAAGGTTTAGAAGTTCTTGCCTCAAGCTGCTTTACAATTCAAGAAATATCTGAAGGGAAGGAATATCGATTTTTGAACACAAATTATATCTTCCTGTAACTCGCCTCCAATACAACCACTCCGAAACTAAAAAATTAATCAATTCTCTTCCAGCTTTACAAGTTAATATCAAGTAAACAGAGCAGTATTGTCTGCTCAACTATAACCTCGACACTGGCCGTTGACTTCTCAGCTTTAGTGAGTCAAACACTTTCTGAGTCATTACAAATTCAATGCATTGACAAATATATATGCAATAAAAAAGTTTTGTCTTGAACATTACATTCATTCCCTCAATTAAGCTTCCATACTCCTTGCAGCACCACCCCCCCCCCCCCCCCCCCCCGCCCCCCCCGCCACCCCCCCCCCCCCCCCCCCCCACACTACCTACTATCAATAATCATACGCATAAA
>JAAAKL020002213.1:0-15995 GCA_010016065.2 Carybdea cf. marsupialis auct. non (Linnaeus, 1758) | reverse complement strand
AGAATAGTGGAAAATGCACCCTGTACTTCATTGGATAAGTGTTTTTGAGAATAAAGGATATGAAGTGACAAGTTTGAGTAGATACTAGAGAAATAGAAAAGTATATCACCCGGGGATCCTAGGTGACATAATTTTCTATTTATCTAATATCTATCTAATCTTAATTGGATAAATACAGTATCTCATCTGTTGACACAATATGTGAACAACCTATGAGAAGACTTCCTTTTTGTTTTGACTATTTCAGTGCAAAAGTGGTCGTCCACTTGATGAAGCCTCAGCCAGGGAAAGAGGCTGGGCCTTGCTATGAAAGTCACTGGAATTACGTTAAATTGTCATTTAGGTCAGGTGGCCAGCAATCCGTAAGTATGTCACTTGAATCAAGTTGTTGGATGGTCAATTTTAATTTGTCTATGTCTGTGTGCTTGTGAAAAGATAGATTATTAGGTGGGTTACTTTTGTCAGCAGTTATAATTGCATACTTTTTAGTGATGCATAAGTTACATTTTGGCCTATGTCCATGGTTGGATTAACATGTTTGTCAATACTCCATCTTATGCTGCACTGAAAGTCATGCTCTTTGAAGTCCTACATACATTTACATAGTTCAGTCTCCATACTGTATTTTATATTGTCAAGGAACTCAATATGATTCCAGAAGCAGTCATTAGATGCAGTAACACACAAGCAAATATATATCTTTGTCTTCCTGGATGTTATCACTATTACCTGAGCATCATACTCGATACATATAGTGAATCATTTACCATCTAGGGGGCAGTTGCCATTACCCCTGTAGTTGCACCTTGGGGGAGCTGTTTGCAACCTGGTTTTCATGAGACATGATGTTAGTGTTGTGCCAATCGAGAACTCTTTTAAAGTTAGACATAAAAGAATAACTAGGTTGGAGGGTGTTCAAATTAAAAACCTTACTTATGGGTGAGTTTTATGGGAAATGTTTACCAAAAAATTGAAGAAATATGTTGGCTAAATTATTTTTAACTGTCCTGCTAAATTGTTGTTTCACCCAGGTGATGTTGCCTTCTTTTCTTCCTTCAGGTTTAAAATTTAGTTGATAATCAAGAGCCAGAGTATTCTGGTCCTGGTGTAACTTCATCGTTTCCATACATTTCTTATTAGCATCTTGCTTTGCACCACAGACCATGACTAATCCACCACCCCAATAATGGCCTTTACCTGTTTTATTATACAACCACTGTGCTTTTTGCTATATTTACGAATCAATGCACTGGGAACTTAGGCACCATAATATTGCTGAATGTGATCATTCAAGCATAATCTTTGCACAATCGTTTAACACCATTGTTGAGCATAGTCATTAAGCACCATTGTTGAGCAACATAGTTAAGCTTCATTGTTAAGCAGCATCATTAAAAACCATCATTGAGCATCATCATTAAGCACCTTCATTGAGCAGCATCATTAAGCACCATTGTTGAGCATCATTGTTGAGCATTGCAGTGAAGCATGGTTGTTGAGGATCACTATGAAGCATCATTGTTGAGTGCCATCATTGAGCAGCATTGTTAAGCAGCATCACTGAGCATCATTAAGCACAATGGTTGGGTCTAATTGTTACATACCATCATTGAGCATCATCATTAAGCACCTTCATTGAGCATCATCATTAAGCACCTTCATTGAGCATCATCATTAAGCACCTTCATTGAGCATCATCATTAAGCATGATAGTGAAGCACCGTCATTGATTACTCTTTTGAAATTGTTTGTGTTAGTCAAAGGATTACAAATGGAGATTCACTACTAGACTGAAAACTCTCGTTTACGTACCAACGAGTCATAGGTTTAAATGATTTATGAAGCAGAATACCTTGTTAGATAATTTGCGATGGAAGGGATTTTTTCTTAGGAAGTAAGAAAAAATAATGAGTACTTCAATACGGCGACAATCAAGATTTTTTGGTCTACATTATTTAAGCTATAGGATATATTTATTGATTGAAACAGTATAACTTTCATTAAGTAACAAACAAAGACAGTAGCTGCCTGTGGCAACATTTAAGAAGTTGATGAGAGTCAAGAAGCGTGGCAGAATCTTGAGCACCACTGGTACCATCAGAGCCATTAGTACATCTGGGTGCCTTCAGGGCAATGAGTAGAGAAACATGAACTGAACCAGGAAAGCTGTTGATGCCTAAAAGACTGTTAACACTTGTGTTTGTAGCTCCATGAACACTACAGGAATGCAACCATTGCCAACCTCTCAGTGTCAATCAAGCAGACTGGATGATTGGAAACCTTACCATTGTGGTATTTAACTTGTTGATAGTATACAGATTGCAATATCATCGAATTTTTACCCACTTCTTTGAGTTTATAATTCTTTATTATTGTTGTATTCTTGTAGGTACACGAGGCACTCAAAAGTGCATTGGCAGCGAAGGAGTGGCTCAAACCAGATACTTCAAACCCAAAAACTAACACTAGCAGTGCAAAGGTAATTAGTAATCTATGTAGCACAGTTATATCATGGTATATAGATAGTTTATGTTAGCCTTGTGTATTCCCAAATAGGATTTCCGGGAAGGTTAATTGTATGTACTTACCACTGAAAAATGATGCTTACATCAATTAAAAAATCGCATATTCCATTTGTGAAGTAACAAAGTTGTGTAGTTAAGTGCATTTATTACCCTTACTTTTTTATCAGGATTCTTCCTCAGCCGTATCACATCCATATGTCTACTGTTATCCTTTCAAAACCGTTGAAGTATAAAGTTTGTTGACTGCAAGTTAGTATTAGTTTTGCAAGGTCTTTTGTATAAATTTATCGATCTTCTCGATGTGGATACAGGATACTATTAATGGAATCAAACCAAGAAGGGCGTCACATAAGAATTACAATGGGGCTACTGAGGCTCCAAAAGGGACGAATATGAAACTAGCCAAGAATCAATATTTTACAACCAAAATACGTTCCAAGACCGATGGAGTTTGCCAATGGAGAGTCACTGTAGAAGCTCCAAGAATCCATCATCGCAGCTTATTGTAATAAGACATGACTGACCAAGAAAATGAAGTTGTGATGCATGAACCGTCAGGCATGGTTGGCTCTATTTGAATAAAATCATTTAACTCTGTGATAAAAATCGTAATGTAAAACAAAAGCATTTTTTATTTAAATTAGTGATTTAAATGGCGAACTTAACTTCTGTTGAGACTCTTGCGTCATCAAAATTTCTGAAGCTGGGGCCACGTTTTGGAGAGGAATACTTTAGATTTGCAATGTATACTATAACGTGCATGAATAAAAAGGATGATCTCAAAAATGAAGCAATATATCGAGAAATACTTCTATTCCTTTCGTATTTGTAAGTCAACAGCCATTTCATGGTTACTAGAAATAGCAAAGTTTCCCATGAGTTAAATTGGAGCCACTGCTTTAAAATAAGACCCAGGACTGTGAAATCGGCCATTTTTTATTCCACTATGTTCTGGAATATGCAATTAATAACTTATTAACACATGGCTTAGTCTAAAATTAGTATTAATGTTAAGTCTTACATTTCTGTTTCTAGCAGATAAAAAAGTTTGAGGAAATTCTGAAGTGCCAACACTTGGTTCTTGGGTCTTTATTGAGACTGTTTGTGGTAAAAAAATGCAAATTAAGCACGAAATAGAAGGCTCATGTTTTACTGTTAGAAGGGTTTTTTTGCGTATGATTCTTTATCAGAACTTGACGCAGTAAATGAAAACACGAAACAATAGAAAAAGTACTGATTGACTACAAAATGCTGAAGTGGATGAAAACACTCCTGGAATAAGATGTCATTAGACCTTTGAACCAAAGCCATCATAAATTGTCATCTTTGTCGCGCAATATTCCTAGATCTCGTTGTAGCGGTTGATCATTAGCAGCGGACGTGTCTTTTGTTATTTAAAAGGTCACACACAGGCATGCAGGTATTGGAGGAATTGAGAGAAAAATGGAAGAGAAATACAAGGAGACTGACCATTCGATCTCCCAGGTATGGAATGGCAGCGTAGTGTATTAAATTGATGAAATTGTGAATCAGGGCTATATTTTCACTTTTCACTTAATTTTCGCGCGTTGAAGGTAGGAGACAGCATGCCCGCACCTTTCTACTTAATCTGAATTTTGAAATATTTATCATTTTGTCCATTGCTTACATTAACATGTACAGTTTGTTGTACTCTTCATAAGAAATTGCCGATTATTTGTATTTGAAAGCCTTTGACATTATTTATGAGTAGGTAGTTCATTCCTAACAGAAGTTTAAAATTACTAAATTGGATTGGAAAAATTGGAAAAATAATGGGAATAGACTGAACGTTTGACTGGCATAAATCATTCCAGCATCGAAAGTTACGTTGGATGTTGTATGATAGTTTCTCACATTTTGGCTACGCGACACAACTAAGAAATAGCGGGAAAGGGTTCTTAAAACCCTGGCTGTTTTAAAATTCTCTTTAAGGAGTAACGTAAGAGACGTTGTTCTGTTAATCTAGAGGTGTCCAAGAACGGATTATACATCTTCCACATTTTACAAATTGTATTGCATCATGCCATGATATTAAGGGGCATCTATTAAAGTATTTTTGGTGATAGATTCTTGGAGTTTGTCTAACTTGTTTTTCTTAATCGCTACAAACAGTTTAAGTCAGCTGTGGCTCAAATTTATTTGTAATTTATTAGAATTAACATGGTTATAATGTAAGCAGGCTCTCTTTTCTCCTTTCCGCTTACAAATGCACTTTCACTAAACCCATGTACGAGCTCTTTAATCGACACTCGCGACTGTGTGTAAATTTGCTCATTTATTAAGCTTCTGACGCAAAACACGCCCGTTGACAACGTATGACGTTATAGGTATACCGTGACCGTCTCTTACCCGATTAATGCTTTCAATCAAGTTTAATTCGCTAACTCCAGACGATTTTTTCAATCAGTGTATGACTAATATTTTACAGGAATATATGAGTTAACTATGGCTTCAAGAAAGCGACGCCACTAGTATTTCTCTAAAGACAGATGGCTACCCTCCTATCTAGCTAAATTTATTCTAGACAACGTTATCAAGAATATGATTGTTGTGCTAATTTGTAAAAGACAGGAAACGAAGAATAAAGAGAGAGAAAGCGAGAAGAAGGCAGGGAGGAAAAGGAATGAAAGGGAACACCAAAATACAAGATGAATCAAGCAAACGTCTTAAATGCAATAAAATTTTACCTATCATTTGACCATCTGCCAACTGCATCATGTATATTTCAGGCGCTTTTTTGTCAGTGAGTTCATTCTTAGCCTGACAAAAATTTATTTTTCTTCTAACTATTTTAGGCTTTTAAAGATCTTGATGCTTTAATGAACAAGGTAAGAATAATATGTAGGGATTATTTATTGATTGATTGTTTACACAACAAAATGGGAAACATAAATACGTTAACAAGTGGAGGCTAGAAATTATTATTGCTCGTTATTAAGACAAAACTGGTAGTAATTATGCTGGCCACACTGGACGATTCTTAGCAGATTGGACTCTTGATTGATTGAATGGATACCACGTTGAAAGTCAAGAGCTAGTGTAGACCAAAAGTGAAGAGGAAATACGACCTTACTTAATCAAATAGCATCATTGGCAAAATCTACAAGAAAGTAGGAACCATATGGAGATCACAGGAGAACTTATTACGCACGCTATGCTTCATATATTTAAGGACACACGTGAATGATAGTTCTGCTGCATTTTTTGACAGGATTTCGTACTTGATCTGTTTCTGACGACTTCATCATTTAACTACACTGACACTGTTTATTAGTAGTGGAAGACTAACAAATAAGTGAAAAAGCCACTATGATTTAGTTTAAGTGGATTATACAACAAACATTTCGCCATATCTACATGAACGTAAACTAATGAAGCACGAGGTTTCACGGTAGCTAACTAGCTACAAAGCTACAAAGCTACATTTGCAACTTAGACCAGCAATTGCAAGGCAAACATGCTGCTACCGACCAAGCTTCAAAGTGCTGGATTATAGTACCATTTACATAACTTAAAATCATTGATGTGAGAGTTTGTGAGAGATGTAACTTTCAGCTACCCGACCGGTCAGATCCATTTATAACTTATTTTTATTTGGAAACAAACCTGGCGTCTCATGGCTGAGGTCAATAAAGCGAGGAAGTCTTGACAATTATGACACGGTTTATGTCATGTGACTATCAACCTTCGTTTTGATTGGTTCATTGCATCTATAGTAGCTTGTATGTAGGACTGATATGATTATGAAACTACTGTAGTTGACAGCCTGCCTACAGGTAGAGAGCTACTAATCATGTAGGCCCCTTGGTAACACGCAGACCGCACAGCCCTGTGCGTCATCGGTTTCACGCAGTAAGCATCTCCGCTACCTCAATGAAAGGATGGTTTTGCAGTTGTATGTAACAACATCCCGAAGAAAGCAGCAAATGAATAGGAGAACATCTGACAACACTGTTATTTAGTCATGTATTTAATGTGGACATAGTCCTTGTCTCATACTGAGTGATTTTGTGCTGTCAATGGTATTACCGTGACGCAAGATGGCAAACGTCGAAACTACTGACGCCTCTTGTCGAAGCTCTCCTTTTCTATTGTGTGTGGACACATTTGTACCAGATATGCGTTTCTTGCGTTGTGAAAGGGTTGTCTCAACTAAATATGGTTATCCTTGATTTAATCCCCAACCTCCACTAAATACTCCCTCACTCCCCAAAACCCCCCCCCCCCCCCAATTAAGTCTTTTAAGTTCATATCAGTCTCTGTCTTGAAGTTTGCCTTTGATCAAACAGTGACCATCCACTTATTACCGTTATTACAGTGCTAGTTCTAACAGAATTGTAAAACCGCTAGCGTTGAACAATACACCGTTCCACATATGGTCTTTGTTCCGCCTCCCAGTATCACAGACCGGAAGTCCGTCAAAATTTTTTAAACAATTAGGGTCGGAACATAGTCATTATAGGTGGCTATAGTAAAGTAAACTCGTGATTTCTTGATTTCAATCAATCTAAAGGGGGGTAAATGGGTAACATAATTTGTCTTATGATGTTTTAGAGCAGAGGTTTGCGAACAGCATCAGGTTTTTTTGCTTAAGGTTAACATTGAGCGATTTCGTACATGGGAAAAACCATTTACTATAACTTACTGCACAATAATATTTTAGTGCTGGAATCAACTCGACGGGAGTGTAAGGACGTGATACTGACTTTAAATGAGCAATATTGCAGTTGCCATGAACGAAGCTGCATCTCAAAGTAACCGTTCTTACTGTGCAATTTAGCATATCTTTTACCCAAAGGGAAAAAGAGACAAAAGTACAGAACCTCCCAGAACGCATATAAATAGGTAAACCCAATAAACAGAAGGAAACCGTGAAACTAGCTCCATCAACAGCCCCTCTACTTTCGTACTTTAGTTGATAGGCTCTTAATCAGCCTACAGCAAACAGGTTCGCTTTATGTCAAAAGTAGAAAACAGACTAGTTGTAGGCCTATTCGTGGACTTAAAACTAAGAACATGCTATTGTGTGGGAGACATCTAGGACAAATATACCAAAATAGGGGTATCGAGCTTTTTTCACAAAATATCTACATAAAATAATTAAAGAAACATCCTCGGAAGAAGACTGTCGTGCCTTGTGAATCAACAGCGACACAGTCCATGCTCATAAAATATCATTCACAACAGAACGTACTCGTTACACCGTGAGCGAAATCTTGATTCCCATTAAAGATCTATGTAAGCTAGGTATATGCATGTCGGAATAAAACACTAATCAAAACTGTGCTTAGGTGCCAGTGGCCCCGCTGGAAGGCAGATGGAATTCAGAGCCCTTCATTCAATGTGGGATTATAAATTCAATCGTACATGACTTCCCGCAAGTTGATTACTAGTAGCCTAATTTGAAAATTCTTCTGAAATACCGGGAGACCGTAAAATACCTTGTTCACTTAATATCTTGATAACTGTTTTATTCACAAAAATTCGATAACGATGAAATAGTCCCTTTCAGTTCAAACCTGACCGATAAGTCATTTTGACTCAGGATAAAGGAGCCGTTGTCAACTTTCGCTCAATGATAATCCTAAAATTGGCATCAGTTCTGAATTGTGTCACTACGGTTTTACTCCTGATGCAGTTAGTTTTGTCAGAATATCTCGCTAAAAGGGAGACGCGTGAAATGCTAAAAAGTTAGAGATGTACTTTCCTAGAATCTTTCTGCATGTACTATCCTAGAAGGATTTTTAACCATAGATGTACTATTCTAGAATCAAATAAGGGTTAGCTTTAGGTTTAGTGTTAGGGTTTGAGTTAGGGTTTGAGTTTGAGTTAGGGTTAGGGTACTAGTATCTACACTCGGGATTCTAGGAAAGTACATCTTGACAATAAAATTTCTATAATAGTATAACTTGGCAATTCTAGGTTAGTATGTATCCTAAAATTCTAGCATTTTATTACAAACCGCTAAAAGGAACCGCTTCAAAAGACAAATAAAAAGACAAGAAATCAGCCGTGACCAGCTCAAAACTGGCTATGCTGGGCTGACACTAGGGAGGCGAGCAAATTTGCCTCCAAAATTGTAAAGCAACAGTTTCAAGACACTTCGCCCCATGTCATAAAGGATAAATTATATTTTTATTGTTTATGAATTTACATGACTGATTCTACAAACACCCACCCACCCTCCTTCTGCATGCTCTGTGATTTATACATCAATATTTCAAGCTTATCTCAGAATTGGCGTAACTTTCCTTTTATTCAGGGATGGTTTTCCGACATGTGGGGCCCTATTAAAGAAAAGAATAATTTTTATATGAAGTGCAGCGTGTGTATGCATCGAATAGTACGAAAAGAGAAGCTGACTTACTGGCTGGCGGACGTTTCTGGCTGTAATACTAAAAAGTCCCTTATAGACGGTTAGTTGTGATTCCTCGTCCTTTCTCAAATTACTGAAAAAACGTTTTGAAAAAGAAAAAGTACACTTAAAAAGATTGTCTGTGGTGAAAGCGTGGGGCCCTTCTCGAGTGCGGGGCCCTGGGCTACCACCCTGTCTTGTCACCATACCCTAAAACCGCCATAACTTCTATTGCCCAAACGTGGTCCTTGAGAACTTTAGCAGGTTTCTTCCTTTTTTACATCTCCACGTATTAGGAAGTTTTGAAATACCCCTGTGTCACCTCTCGTACGTACTCCTTTCCCTACAGCGTACCTCTGTGAACGTAATCAGTATCGTAAACTGTACAATCTTTAGTAGTAGTCATTGCAATTTTAATGAAACGTTTCCATAGTGACGCCAATTTCTATCCCCTTATTATTTCCTCTTTGTTTTCTTTTTTTCTTCTAACCTACAGGCGAGGGATATGGTAACATTGGCCGAAAAATTTTCTGCAAAATTGCAAGAAAAGCAAGTGTCGATAACTGATGACGAGGTATTTCATACACTTTCCCTTTTATTTAGTTCGACATTAGACACTCAAACCAGAGCCTGTACTCGTCTACCCAAAACGGCAAAGGTAGACGTAGCGTTGATAACCTCGCGCCTTAAAATGAATTCATGTTACAGAAACGATAACAAGTGTTTTTATATTGACCTCCTATATTGTCATCTTCTAAACGGAATCAGCTGTTATGGCCACGTTTGTATTTTGTATTTTTGAATCTTATACATTTCTTAACTTTGTCAGCCCCTTATTATTATTATTGACATTTCTTGTCAACTATCATGGTGCAGGTTGCATTTTGCAAGTTTAGTCTGCGTTTCCCATTTACCTTTAAGTGTCGAATGCTTTTTGGCCACAGAGCTCTCTATACAGATATGTTTTCTATTATGAACCTGAGACGTTTGCTTAAATTAAATGTTTTCAACATTATTTCGTATCTACATTGTGCTTTTGTTGTGTGATTAAGACAGAACAAACTCTGTTATAAGATAACACATTAAGTGCACATTATAAGAAGTATTGAATTAAGTGCACAGTACAAGAAGTATTGAACTAAGTGCACATTACAAGAAGTATTGAATTAGGTGCACATTACAAGAAGTATTGAATTAAGTGCACAGTACAAGAAGTATTGAACTAAGTGCACATTACAAGAAGTATTGAACTAAATGCACATTACGAGAAGTATTGAACTAAGTGCACATTACAAGAAGTATTGAATTAAGTACACATTGCAAGAAGTATTGAACTAAATGCACATTACAAGAAGTATTGAATTAAGTGCACATTACAAGAAGTATTGAACTAAGTGCACATTACGAGAAGTATTGAATTAAGTGCAAAGTACAAGAAGTATTGAACTAAATGCACATTACGAGAAGTATTGAACTAAGTGCACATTACAAAAAGTGTTGAATTAAATGCACATTACAAGAAGTATTGAATGAAGTGCACATTACAAGAAGTATTGAACTAAGTGCACAGTACAAGAAGTATTGAACTAAGTGCACATTACGAGAAGTATTGAACTAAGTGCACAGTACAAGAAGTATTGAACTAAGTGCACATTACAAGAAGTATTGAACTAAGTGCACATTACAAGAAGTATTGAATGAAGTGCACATTACAAGTAGTATTGAATGAAGTGCACATTACGAGAAGTATAGAATGAAGTGCACATTACGAGAAGTATTGAATTAAGTGCAAAGTACAAGAAGTATTGAACTAAGTGCACATTATATGAAGTATTGAATTTATAAGAAACGTTAGTGCGTAAGGGGATATGCTGATGTCGAACGTAGCTGTAGAAAGAAGAAAAATAAATTTTAGTCATTGATTTATCTTTTAGGCGCACTTCGTGTGTTGATAGAGATATCATTCTTTCTTATAGTGGCTTGATAATTATATATTGCGATAGACTTTACCGATTTAATTGTTGTAACACGCCCTTAATTAATCAATTAATCCATTAGAACCCACAGCAACCTATTTCACGCCTGCAGTAGATTTCATGTCAGATATCGGGACGGAAGCCACCTATTATGAAATGTAAGCCCTGACCATTTCGGTCAAGCATTCCAACAACACCATTTAATTCAAACATTGCAAAGGACGCCAACAGATTCTGACATTGACAAGCACCATATCACAGCCAATAATTGTAATACACACCATATCCAAACATTGTAACCTACGCCATCTCACGCAGACATCGTAACAGAGGGTATCATTCTTCAGCAAACATTGTAACAAACACTGTCTCTAGCAACCATTGTAACAGATGCCATCTCCAGAAAACATTGTAACGCCATCTTAAGCAGACATCGTAACAGAGTGCATCATTCTCCAGCAAACCTTGTAACAGACACAATCTCCAGCAAACATTGTAACAGACACCGTCTCCAGCAAACATTGTAACAAACACTATCTCTAGCAACCATTGTAACAGATCTCCAAAAAACATTGTAACAGACACCGTCTCAAGCAGACATCGTAACAGGGGGTATCATTCTCCAGCACACATTGGAACAGACACCGTCTCCAGCAAACATTTTTACAAATGCTACTTTATGCAGTTTTGGAACATTCCCAATGGTCTTTTTGCGTAGCCACAGCAGTCACCTCAATGACATTTGTCTGCTGCCATCTGCATTTATTAACACAAAGTCAATGTAAGGTTTTATAAACAGGAATTGATTGGATGTTGGTAAACTTGTATGATTAACATTAATATATATGTATTTGGTTTCACTCTTTAAGTGCACATGTATTGACTTGATGGGTGCAGTATGACGTACAGCATTTCTCGAAACCTTGTTCTTTAAACATTTGCATGGTTATCTTTTGTATCCAGACTGCAGCATTCAAATCATACCTTCTAAGCATGGGAATAGCAAATCCAGTCACAAGGTAAACATGCTACTGTTCGATGCACATAAGTGCTACAGGAATTCACGTGTTTGTTGGGTGCGTGTATACGTACGTTTAAATCCCAAAATTTGACATGTAAGTGTTTGTTTAAACGTTTAAAGGCACATGGCCATCATTACTATTTTACTTTTTTTATTGTATTCACCTTGATCAAGGCCGTAGCCACTACTAGTGTCGGGTTGCTTTTCCTTTTCGGATGACGATCTATTCATGCTTACATTTTATGCTTACTTTTCATGCTATTTAATGCTTGCTATTCTTGCTATTCATGCATGTAGTCCCCCCTCTGTCCTATCTCTCGAAACATAGTTTCCTACTTCAGGAGAGAAGATGACAGAGCTCAGTACCTACCGGGATCGTGGCAGGCAAGTTCAGGGTCGGTTCGAACTCACGGCCCTCGGAGTGTGAGTCTGACCACCATACCGCTACTGTGTATTACATTGTTAGCGACCTCGCCGAAAACTATGCTGGAAAAGCCTAGCTTCTGGAGGGCCTCTGGTATTTCCTTGTAGCTGTAGTTGATGTCACCACCATCTACTGTAAATGGGTCAGTTGTCCATATTATTCTTAGCAAAATCAAACAAGAACATGGGGTTCTCCTTAATATTTTAATTGCTTTAATTTCATCTGATAAACGCTGACGTCTTTTTTTCACGGTCAATTTTGGGCTCCGTGCTTATAATTTCACCCTTAAAAGCACTTACTGCGGGATTTTAGAGTCTGTTTCAAAGATTGCTTTTGAGATAACAGAGTTTTTGTACAACCATCACACCATGTTTGGAATAAGTCTTTAACAGCCATCTATTCTCTTTGTCACGTACCTAATACGAACGATTGCTAGGTTGTTGAGAGAAGTACCTTAGGCTGGGTCTGCTTCAGAAAAGCACTGTTCGTTAACTGAATGAGGTTATTGTGTTGGATAGCCATGTCTGATCATTTCTGCCTTTCCACCTTGGTTTCTCAACAATCCTTCATTGTAAAGTTAAAGACAACACACAGAATTTTGGAACTGCTTTTGAACTATTCAATGTCTGTGTGTGATTTTACAATAACCATTCTCTCATCAAATTTGGCCCGAATACTGCGGAGAGACCTGTTCACGCAAGCGAGGTCTAGATCACATTTTTGGAAAGTACAATCACACTCTCTGTTCTGCCGTTTATAAAAGAACTGACTATTTCCATTTGCAGGTCCGTAACACAGACACTGCCAAGTCCTCTCTATGTTGTCGAAAATGAACAAGTGTGAATAATCTGGCTAGGTTTTCCTTGATTCCCCTTCTTTTTAAGGGGTTGCAGTCTGTAACATATTCATGGCATTTTTTGCGGTCGCCATCTTTATTGTCTCTTGCAGCCATTCCATACGACATTAAAGATAGAGGAAGGTAAGTTACAAGCTCGATTACAATTTTAAAATGTTATATTTGTTTCTTTCAGCTATCCTGGCTATTCGCACTTGTTAACCCTATATGATATTGATGGCCAAATGACTGAAGTCTCATAGTAAAAGTGCAACTAATCCAATACAAATCCAATACTTACTTGAGGATGCGAGTAGATTCCTTGTTGATCATATATCAGTTCCATCCGTGCTGATCCCTAGTTTCTTGCCAAACATCAAATATAGAGCTGATTAGAAGAGTACGTTTTGATCTTTAGTACCCTCTGGGAAGCAGAGATCATCCGGACTTTACTAGACAAATTCAAATTACATGAATTGCAATTATAAGAGAACTAATTACATATAGATATCTAGTTGAAAATTTTGTGAAATACACTTATTTGGACTTTGATTAGTTCTTGACAATAAAGTTAAAAATATTATACCTAAATAGGCTGTCAGACCCAAATGTCGTGATTGTTATTTTTGCCACAGGCCATGATATTGGGAAGTCCTTCGATCACGATGTAAAAAAATGAACGTTTGATTGACCGTCGTAAGCTTTCAAAACAGTTACAGTTTACACAGACGCACAAAGTAAGATTTTAAATGATACAGTTTTATGCGACTTAACAGAAATACTTCAGAGTCATTGTCCACCTTACAAAGGAGTTAGTCTTGGTTTCATAGTGTACTTAATTCCGAGAATAGCTAGGGCGAACAAGAATGAGATGATTTTAGAACATACCTTAGATCGTCATAAGGGACTGGTTCCTCTTTGAACTCAAAAGACTTCTATTGATGATTGAGAGATCAAAATGGCTGTAAAAACGGAAGGCCATTCTTAGGCGAGGATATGAAAAGAGCAGATAATATAGCAAAAGGTGGAGAAGTAACGCAACATGGTCTAAATTTACTAATGTTTTGAGATTCCATCAATAAAGTACGCTTAGTAACATTACAAGCAAAGCATGTGATCAACAGTACAACTATCGCGTTTGACATTGAAATGTGAAAGTTGCTATATACCCCAGGGCACATTGCATTATTAATTCCAAAAACGATAATTTTGGAGACTCTCATGTCAGGATTCTTTTTTGGTGGAGACGTGTAGATATCACACCATACCAGAAAGGAACACTCCTTTTACATAGCAAACGTCATGTTTGATTTGGTTCATTTTCACCAAGACTTGGAAGAGGCTTTCCTTCATTTCTGTCTAGGATTGTAGCTTTCACTATACACAGAATCTGAAAATGGCAGCATCTGCGCAATGTCTTATACACAGTGAATCTTCACGACACACACAATTACAGCTAATTATGCAATCACTAGCTGCATTGTTTCCATTATGCCGCTAACTTTGGTAATTAGTGGGTGCTGACAAGGAAAAGGATGGACTGGAATGCATCATCCTTGAGTTTAAATTCTTCTGAGTTTTGGTCGTCCTGCTGCCTTTTCCAACTCTCTCTTCAAATCTGCGTACGACCAAATCTTCCTGGTTGGCAAAATAAAATGACAAACTTGAAGGGCTACTGAACACCGTGAAGAAATTAAGCGATGATATCAAGATGACATTTTGTCTAGATGAATATGCAAAAGCAAGTTTTAAGAGAGGAAAGTTTAACGAAAACGACACCAGTCAAATGAGATGTAACTACAACAATTCAAGAACTAGAACAATGTAACCAGATAAAAAACTAAAGAGAAGATCATGAAGAACATGGGACTAGTGGTGAACAAAGTGCTTATATAGAATATGTCCAGCAAGAATAGAACAGGCTGATGTTGATCAATACAAAACGTATGCATGGCTAAGAAGTTTATGCCTGAAAGCAGAAACAGAATGATTTGTGATAGCAGCATAATATTAAAGTCTTCCCACCAGAATCTACTAAAGCAAAATTCTCAAAACATAGTATAATGTCACAAGTATAATGAAACAATTGATCATATTGTGTTTGGATGTGAAGTGCTTGCAAAGAATAAATAGCTGGAAAGACACGACAAAGTTCTAAGTTACATTCATTAGTTGATCTGTGGAAAATATGACATCGAAGTAGTAAGAAATTAGCAGGATCAGAAACGTGAAATAGTCACAGAAAATGAAAAAGCGAAGATATTATGAGATATGCCCATCCAAACATTCAGAGGAATAAGAGGAAACCGACCTGACATCATTCTAGACGACAAGAAAGAAAACATCACCTTGCTAATTGACATGGCTGTTCCGCCTGAAAAATATCTGAACAACAAAGAAAGAGAAAAGATTAGTAAAAACAAGGATTTACAGATAGAAATCAGCAGAATATAGCAAAATGTAAGTGCCACAGTCCCAGCAGTACTGAGTGCCCTTGGACTCTTGACACAAGGCAAGCAGTTCCATATAAAGGACCTTGGCGTAAATGTAAGTACCTCCTTCGTCTTACACTGAGAACAGTGACTCTCGCATATCGCCTACAAAAAAAGAGCTTATATCCGCCACAATGACAAGACTCAACAACTTTGTGATATAGATGATAAATAAAATGAAACCTTTGGCATAGCCCTAATTATGCCCTAAAGTCTTGACAAATGTTTGGATTTAATTCTACAAAAATATACAAACTGTGTAAGTAATTAATAAAATAAAGGCCTAAATTGGAACGGATATAATACGAGCTACAAAGATACATAAGTAGAAAAGTATAAAGATAAA
>JAAAKL020002212.1:16728-27041 GCA_010016065.2 Carybdea cf. marsupialis auct. non (Linnaeus, 1758) | reverse complement strand
ATACACTCTGAAGAAGGCTAGCTTCACTAACCGAAATATAAGTTTCTAAGTATAAATTACACTAAAGTGTTCCTGTGCCGTTCTAGACTGATTCTTGTTTTAGATCGATTATATTTTGACGTCAGTCTTTGTATCTCTTTGATCCGGAACTGTATCCGGCATGGCTTAGTCGTTTTGGGTCCTTTCCGTTTTATTCATGTATATCTGGATGTCAGGTGGAGTATTGGGAGCTATTATAGTAACCGTAGAAGTAGAACATGTCATCAGCGGGGTCACCTCGCTCAGTTGGTAGAGCGTACGCCGCGAATGCGTGGATCACAGGTTCGAATCTCGATAGTGACGTACTTTCTATTTCTCTAGTTTCTATTCAAAGAGATATGTCAAATTATTTAAGCTGTTTACCTGATGGCAGCTTCAGACAACCAATCAATGATGTTTCTTTTACAGTAAATCTCTAAATAGCCCTAATTAAACTGTTTCGAATCCAATAATGTTGGTACACAATGTGTGCACAATGTCGTACAGTGTTATGGCCGGACTTTGCAAGTCGTTCTGTTGAAAACAATACCAAGTTCATGAAAACCCAACGCGAGCATAGAGCTTAAAATTTAATCAGCTATAAGTCAATGGTCCAATTTGTGAAAACATATGGAATAGAATCCATTTCGTGGCTCAGGGTTGGAACTTGACCAGTTATGAATGGATTACACACTTTACAAATATGCTTGACATTAAATTGCCAGTTTTAACAAGCCTCGAGAAGTTTCGGCTAGAGCGTCTTAGGTGAAACGTAGCACAGGATGTTAAAGGAAACCAATTATAGAGTTCAATCTAATTGAAGAGCCCGTGTCATTGGCTTTGCATAACATGTCTTAGCCATAATTTAGGTATAGTGACTAGAGTATTCCAATAAGTAAGTTAGCAATAATGTTCTTTGAGCGAGACCATTTTTAAGAAAAGATTCGGTAAGATTAAATATCACAACAATGGCTAGTCAATCTGTATTAATATTGTCGTCAATTGCTAAGATTGCAGTCCAAGATTGTAAATAGGATCTATATTGCAGAATTACTATCTCCAAAACAGGAATCTGTTACCGGAGTTGATGAATTCAACCACAAGATCTGCTATTGAAGTCTAGATCAATTAGGCCAACTGTGCTTTAAAGCCCAGCTGCATGTCTTTGTCAACTATTGAGTAGTTTCAACGTCATTCGAATATTCAACAGCACCAAAGACACGAAGTGTTCAAAGGAGATAGTGGGAGTCAAGGATCAATGCCACTTGGATAATTCTTTATACAAGTGCTAAATAGTCAGTGAAATGACTTCGACAAAATTTTCAGTGCTTGGACTCGTACTTGTTGTGAGTATAAGCAAGTTTTGACACTATATTATTACAGATCACCCTGGCAAATTTATTTTAATTTCGTCTATTCATCATACAGACTTGAAAGGGCATTTTTAGTACTATACAATGACAATCCTAAAGTTTTCCCTCAAGTTGTAAAGCAATAAAGATACTCAAGTGATGGTTGGAATACACTGACGAAGAATAATAACTGTTTTAAGTAGAGGAACGAATGATTCTAAAACTTCTGATCTTGTTTCGGTTGTTGAAGCAGACTTATACAACTTTTACTACAAATTTCAATGCAACTGTACCCTGACGAAATATAAACTTTAAGTAAAGCATTGCTAATTTATTGACCATAGCTGTACTTCTTTTCTACGAGTTGCGCTTCCAATCATGAAACCTCCATTTTTAGTATTTTAGCTGTAATGAAAATTTTCTATTTTAAGTTTCGTTAGGTTACATATAGGACATAGCTGTATTTTGTTACCACGTCCAGCTTAATTAAATTCCACTATACTGAAATCGGTAAACGCATAACATGTTTAAAATTGTGTTGGTCGTTAATTTAGAAGTTAAGAAATGCTACGATCGCTCTGAAGAGCTTGTCTATATTGATTCGTTACTAACTTGATGTACTTTTTCACAAGTGTCAACCGTAGAGGTGTAGGGTAATTTCTGCTCAATTGAACTGTTGGATATTTAAAGTTAGTTTAAGAACTGGTTTTAGAATTTTGTTGCTTTTCTCCGTAAATATCATGGTCTCCGAAGAGCGGCAACGGCAAATTTTAAATGGACGGAGTGATTTCCTGCTGCATTTATTGACATTCTTGTCCCATTACATGAAATAGAAAATTGATTGTGATATCATCGTATGTAGCACAGCATGCTTCATATATGCTATCTGCAGCATGCTATATATATATGTATATATATATATATATATATAAATATATATAGGTAAAGGGTTATCCTTACAGGAGGAAAAGAGAACTGGCATTCAGGTGTTGAATTACTCTCTCTGTATCTGAATGTAACAGCAATGCTTGGAATTTCAGTCGAAGTAACCGATTTAGTTCTAGTATATTAAGGTCAAAACATTTTGACGTTTACCCTAACAAATGAGAAAATTATTGTAGACTCAAGGTAACATAGTACACTAGTACTGCAGATTTGCTATATTCACTTTTAAGGTCTGACCATAGCAAGAGCCTAACATGTGTTCAATGCTTGCCTTGGTATGCCTAAACATGCAACGCACACCTGCCTTGTTCCTTATAATTGCTTTTAGAATTTGCAGGGCAAGATTTACCTACGGTGGATGGATTAAATTGACAGGTATGGAGGGAGACATACCTGTCGCTAACAATATAAATATGCAACTTCTTAGCATAAAGTATTAAGTATTTTTGGCTCAGTGGGGGCCCGATCCCTGGCCCCCTTTACCTCATTTGGCTCCGCTATCATTCTCCAGAGACTGTTTTATTCAGGACCAGAAGGTTTAATAGCATGACTATCCCTTGTTACTGTTTCCGATCAAGAAAAGTTGAGTCGTAAGTAATTGTAATTCTTAAAATCAATACGTCTTAGATAGAAAAGCAATGGAATAAGTTTGTCTTTAGTCGTACACAATCGCAGAATTTTCCAAAATCGTTCAAATAATTTTACACCGTTGAGTATCATACCTCTGGGGTGAGTCTTTGCTGCCATAGGCGCTCTGTTAGTAACAACCGACTTGATGTTTTTTTCTGAAAGCAGCTTTCTAAAGAAGAACAAAAAACAAGTCCATCAATGTCAGAATGGCAAGCAAGTATCATAGTGTTTGAGAGGATTGAATGATGACACAGCACCTCTTTAGAACACCAAGGACAAATAAATTACAGACTTAAAATAGTGCATTATAGACACATTCCAATTTTACTCATTTGCAACAAGAACGCTTTCTTATGGTATACCATCAAACCGTATCTCCATTCTCAATTTCATCACTTCTGAGCTTGACAGATTACAACAAATGACATCCAACCTGTATCTCGCTTTGAGTATGAGGTAGTGCAAAAATAGATATTCTCAGATGGCTCTTACTTTCTAACACAAAGCTTTGATAAACATTTCGGTGACTTTCAAACCGATAATTTTTGAGCTTTGCAATATGCTATTTTCACTTTCTTTTGCAACTTTATATATTAAGTTAAAGTATCCGCTATGGGAGACGTATCACAGAGCAGTTAAAACGTTCTATGAAATTATTCCTCTCGTCAGATTTTACATATTTTTAAGCAGCGTAATGTCGAGTGAAGAGTGAAGTCGTCATTAGAACCAATACTGAGCGGAAAATTCCAAACTGGAAATTTGTGAAACGGCCTCCAAAATAATTTCCTTTCGTTGACAAAGCGGTAAGACCAAATGAAATACAAATTTTTCTTGCAGGATATACAAAACGTAACTGGTGTATATAACGAAAGGGGAATGTATATAATTTAGACCTGAAAGGAGTTGTTTAATCACTCCTCAGAATATCACGGTTTCTTGATAGAGGAGCAAGCTAATCGTAAGTGGATTTTTAACATTCATGTGAGGTAACTTGTAGGATCGAGGTGAAGCGTATGAGACCATTGAGACCATGTAATTAGCGGAGGGTAAACCACAGAATGCAGATTTGCAAAGGTAAAATTCTTTCAGTTGCAAACGGTATTAAGTGCTACTTCTTCTTAAGCAAGTTTTATGCCACGGCGAGGAACATCTGTTTATATAAAGTGGGTATTTCAAAGTTGAAAGTAAGCACCATAAAATCTTACAATACTACCAAGTAAACTGGAGAACTTTGATTATGAGTCCCTGAAACAGAATACAAGCTGTTATTTAATGAATATTTTCTTTGTTTGTTTTCTTGCTTAGGTACCATAATTTCTTGTTGTTATCAAAATAATCGGTGCCACTTACGCAGATTACGCAGATGTCATAGCGATAGAGATTTGACGGTTTTCTGAGCTATTCAGACATCTTTATTTGAGTTACAAACATTACGGAACGGGAACCATAGAGCTCTCTAGGAGCACTAAGATCTGATTTGATACTGGCAATGAAGATGAATGCGGTGGGACAGTGTCACGTCACGATTTTAAGCATTTTTGAATTTAGGGGGAAAAGCTGAATTTTCATGTTACCGTATTAGTGAGAACGTCAATGGCCAATATTGAGAGTGATGACCTTTCCCAATATTGAGATATCAGGTTTCAAAGTTTTGAATCTCTTTTACAAAACCCTATTGTTTACTGTTGGTTCCTAACTTCACGAACCAAGGAATATTAACAGAGTTTTTACCAGACATTGTTAAGATTCAAACGCCTCTATTTTAAACACTATATACACTACAGGTCGGCTACTTTGGGAAACAGCTTATTCCAAGCTTGGCTTTCGATATCTGGAGTCGGATTGTACTATCTCAAATACTTTTGTCTTGTGACGTCATCATTTTCCCTCCGCATTTCAGGGTGGCCAAGAATTTAGATTTATAGTTTATGAGATTTTCAAGTCAGGTACATGTTTCTTTACGGCTTAACAAGGGATAGAAAAGTATCAGACATCAACTAATGAAAGAACTGCATGGCTAACTATTAAGCTTTGTACCATGTTAGATGCGCCCTAATCTACTCTCTCTATTTCTACCAGTACTTTTTTATGCTTGACAACATCACAAATTTTAAGTCCGGAGTTTTCTTCAGAGTACATAAATGCCTGGATTAGCACGACATTCAAATAAGCACTAAGTTCTTTTCCAACTACAATTCGCAGCTGAGTGTCGCTGTTTTCCAGAGACTTTGTTCCATTAAGCTCTGGATGTCTCCAAAGCTCGTCTGAAATGACCAGATGGTATATTGCATCACATATGATTTTCTAAAATACCAAATGTTGACATGCTGCTGAGTTCTGATTGGAGTTTTACTAGAGAGGCATCAAATGCACTAAAGATAGAATCGTCTTCACGGTGAACATAATATGGGTCATGACTCTTTAGAGGAAAAAATAGCAATCGCTAAACTTAGATTTTATTTTAAAAATATCAATTTTAAAAAGATTTGAACATAGGCTCATCTCTGAACGTTATCATGTATGTAACTCTGTAATGCCCGTTATAACTTGGGCGGCCTCTTGACAACAATGAATGCCTTGAATTTTGCAACAGTGCAGTACTAACTTAGCGGAACATATTGAAGTTCATCTGGTAAGCATTTTTCCTCTGTTAAATTGTAAAAAGAGGTTTTTAAAACATGTAAGTGAAAAGTCACACTTTCAGAATCATTTTAGCAATTAACCATGCCTTGGTTTTATAAAAGATGTTTTAAATAGTTTTTTGGTGGTATAAAACTATGAAACTGCACGAAGTAGCGGAGACATTTTAGTGCTGAAAAGCTCTTTTTCGTCTGACACTCCTAAGAGTACAAAATCGTCAGAATTGAGATAGCAAGAAATCAATAAAATTTATACTAAACTGTGTTTTGAAAGTAGCCAATCAGAAGTCTGACTGCTAGATTGGTGTTGTTTTGACCAATCAAAGATGTTTTACATTTGCAACAGCTACTCTTCTTGCGGTCTACATTATGCTTGTTAAAATTTTAAACAAGCACACTAATACTGCGACTTCTTTGACAAAAGTTATTTTCCATTTAAGCCATATCAATTTTCCTTATTCTTTTGTCTTTTTATCCTATTTTTTTGTAATACTAAAGCACCTTTTTGCACCTTCAGTGATCTTACTTTACGTAGATCATATCTTGTAATACATTGGCTTTCACTAATTGATAGTTGTCCAAAGAAAAGCCCCCGAATGTTGATGAAAAGTGCTGATGTAACCGCTTTTCATACGGTGAAATACTTGAAATTCTTGCTTACAGTACCAAAACAGATCTTTCATAGTTCTAATTGAAAGTGTTATAAAATAGTGGCTCAGAGAGACCATTTTTTGACTATTATATAACATACGGCAATCTTTGATTTTGGAGTAATATTTCAAGGGCGTGATTTGGGAAGAACATTGAATTTATATTTTGCCAAATTTCATGTAATTATGTTAAAAAAGTATAAGTCAGGAAGCTTTGGAACTGGAGAGTACTGTCAGAATAACTTATGTACATAAACTGCTGTGAGGTACCAAGAGATCCTTGCATTACAACGACACTTTATTGGTTGCGAGAGTAAAACTTTACTAGTAACAAGATCAGTAGTTTGTCACTTGTCCTGTGATAAAACTGTCATATTTTCTCAGATAGACAGAGCAATGTCACTGGTCTCTAAAACGACTGAATCGAGCAATCCCATTGTTTCCAACAGCGAAAAAGTATGGTCACGACTACTAGTCCCCATACGTTAAAATAGCATGGAAACCTTACCAGTGTTACGTAATATTATTTATAAGGTCTACGTGATAGGGAATGAAATGGCGTTTGAAGACTGACCTCGCTTTGAGGAGAAAGATGCTCTATCCAGTGTTTTTCAGAGATCAGTAGGCAATGCCCATGATTGCCAATTGCCACTATCTTCACGCAGCTTCTAAAATTGCTATTGATTCTGTCAAATGGATATTATATATATTCATAAGCGGGGTGTTTGGAAATTAGTGAGTCTTTCATCTTCCTAAATTACCATATTTTTATGACACAGTTGCTGAGCGCTCCTACAGAAGAAACATCTGGATATTGGGAACATTTCGCATAGACCAGATAAGCTTTTCATCTCATTTACTGTTCATCCCTGTTGTATCCCTCAGTTCATGTAAATATCAACGCCACAAATTAGCGTCTCCAGTTGGGGATTGTTATTAATCGAACGAGGAATTTTGAGAGATCTTCATGGACTTAGACATTTCCCCCTTATCTCCGCTGAGCGGCTATGAATTAAAACTTTCATGAAATATCAAATCCTCCTTAGCTCCATAGCAGTGGATGCTGACAACAAACGCTACTTTGATAAAAGCCAGCTATCTTAGAAACGAATACGAATAAAGGTTGATGGTTTTATGCGGCATTTATAAAAGAACAATTTCGCGCTTGTCATATCAGATTCTATTTCCACATGGTAGACACCTCTTGACACTGATATCAATGTATCCCAGTGATTAGAACTTTATGTAAAACTTCCATATATTTTATCCAGAATTGTAGGTATTGATAATGGTATTCGAGTACAAGAAATAGTTAGGAGGATATATAATTTGCAATGTTATGTGCTGTACTCCTTGATAAATACACACAGTTCCACAAATATACATTTTATGGAACTTGCAAGAGGATCAGTGGATTGTTTTATCATTACATCTGTAGATGAGAAGTTATGCAAATGATAAGGTTATGGGCCACTGTTAGAAATAACATTGATGGAGGATATCTGGTATCATCAAAAAGAGGGGATTAAACATATTAAATTTGGGGAGATACTAGAGAAATGTGAAATGTAGTTGAGTGACCTGAAGAAGAAAAGAAGTAGTTTCTCGAAAGCTAATCAGTTTTTAACCAGTTGTTGTTTTTTGTTGTTGTCTGTGTATATATATAATGTGTGTGCAGATTGAGTATATATAGGTTAAATCATCAATCCCGGTCCAATGTTCTATCCCATGGGGAAAATTGAGAAGTTTGCAGCCCATCTTATTTCAGAGACAGCTTTTCAATCCAGATGGAACGTCGTTTATCGAGATGGATAATTTTAGAGTAAGGGAGGATTTTTATCTCAGATGGAGGATTAATAACCAAGCTGGAGGATCTTCAGACCAAACTAAACGATTATATCCATGTCCAATGGCTTGTGACCCTGTACGAAAATTGTTCGCTAATGTGTCTTAAACGCTGAGGCCCTTTCTTCGAGATATTGATTAAAGTTTTTAGTGAGCTTTTAAGTGGGCTCTAGGGTTCTTGGATTTAAGCTGAAAGACATGTAAACAATAAGGTCGTTGTTGTTATTTTAAAATTCATAAAAATACATGCATGCATATTTTGTGTGCTGTCCTAACGGTTACGAGTAATTGCATCGAATATCATTACAACTGAACTTTACTGTGGACATCCTCATATATTTAATTATCCAATATTTAGTGTGACGATTGACGAATTTGGTATGTCCTCGTATTAAAGAATACTTCAGCACATCACTCACGAAGTTTTGCGTACAACCTACTGTACCTAGTCCAATTTATCTGAAGACAGTCGCTTGAGAGTCGTAAAGTGGCAAAAAAGCCTTAAGACAAAACAAAGGATGATTAGACGTAAAACGAAAGCGACAGGAAATAAAAAGACATCAATCAGCCAGCAGAAGATGAAAGTTCTAAAATAATTCCTGAACTGTGAAATCGTGACGAACACGCAGCTATGGAAACAGCACATGTTGTTGTTCGTTCTTCATTCTCGAAGATGACTACGACATCTAGTTCTGTTTTTGGTGTTTGTGCAGATGGCTAAACAGCCCTATCCTAGCTCGAAACATGCGCCCACAGGTAAGGCGCTGGCGGATATTTGTAGGTACTGCGGTGCTGTCAGCGCTTGTTTTTCGGGGTTTCTTTCCTCTGCGCATCAGCAGTTCAACTTCACTCGATATCCGGCTCACCTCAATAATAAGAGTACGCCATATATAATATATCGTAATAGAATGCAACACGTAAAAGCGCAGTCACGTATCTGACAGCATAGACCAACACAGAACAGAACTGTACAGCACAGTCCAGAACAGTACAGGAAACTACAGAACACAAACTAAAAATGCAGAACAGTACAATCCAGAAAAAACCGCACAGAACAGTACAAAATAGAAAAATTCAGAACGAAACAGAAACGATATATAGCTGTTTAATACAGAGCAATATGCAACAGTAAAAAACATAAACAAAAAAAGAGCAGAATAGCAGGGAACAATATAAAACATTACAAAACATAGCAATAAAGAACAGAATGGAGTAGAACAATACAGAACAGTAGAAAACGAAACAGTATGCAAAACAAAACAGTGCAGTACAGAAGTATGCAAAAGAGAATAATCAGAACGGAGTGGTACAGAACAATTCGGAGCAATACAGAACAATACAGAGTAACACAAAACAGAAAATTGAAGGACGGTGCAAAATTACATAGAGCAGAAAAATAAAAAACAAAAATGAAAAATGAAACACAATACAATGCAAAAAACGAGAACAGATGAGCAGAAAATAGTACAAAAGAGACGAGCAAGGTACGGTAATGGACGTTCTACTCAAACCTAAAAGTATCCACTTATAATTTCTTTACTTCCTTTTTAATGCATACTATACTTTTCCTGTTCTATTACTACTGGTCTTCCTAACCAATGTTGGATTTTTTAGTTGATTTTTTATCATTTAACACTCAACTAGTCTCTTGGGGTTCCACTTTTATATATCTTGAGAATTTGTTAGTTTGTGCCTTTACTTGAAGAAAAAGTCACATTTTTTCACTTATGAAAAAGCTGTGTGTGTTTTGACATTTTAAGACTAGACATGATTGGTACACCATTGAATCATGTATCTATATAAGTATTAACCTATGTTAATCCAACGTTTATAAATCCATACTCTCAGTATTTCAGGCCCTCCGCCCCCCGTTTATTAGTTGCTGAGCAAAAAAATCCATCCCTCTGCTTGTTAGAACCCCTGACTTTTAGGTACCCGGCAGTAAAGACCTAATTTCTCAGTCAAATAGATTAGCGTAGCCTATTGCCAAGCCAGAGTGAGCAATGGCCTTGGGGAGAAAGCACATTTACAGGGGTTGTCTTCCCGTTGCCTTTCCCAACCGATAGTCTTTATATGGGGCTAGGCGGGGTTCGAACCCACAACCTCTGGCATGTGAGTCCGATTCCTTAATCACTAGATCACGGCGGCTCAAATAGATTAGTTGAACAAAAATATCTAGCCCTCTACTAGTTAGGACCCCTGATTTTTTAGGTACCCGGCAGTTAAGACCTAAT
>JAAAKL020002212.1:0-13870 GCA_010016065.2 Carybdea cf. marsupialis auct. non (Linnaeus, 1758) | reverse complement strand
CCCAATAGCCCAATAGCCCAATAGCCCAATAGCCCAATAGCCCAATAGCCCAATAGCCCAATAGCCCAATAGCCCAATAGCCCAACAGATTCTAGAAATTACTTACATTAACAGTAGCAGTCCTGGAAAGTTTCAGTCTTTGTCTTGCCTGTTGAAAAGGTAATGATAACAAAATTATAATAATGATTATACTAAGAACATACAAAGAGGAACAAAATGGAAAAGTGGGATGTGAAAAGCGAAAAACATCAACAGCTCTGTCATGAACTAAGAGAAAGAAGAGAGCAGTTTCATGTAAAAGTGATCCAAGCAGTGATAGGAGATCTAGGACGAGGAAAAGGAAAATGGAGATTGATCGACGCCAAAATGACGTGGAAAATTTGCTATAATATGTAGCTATCAACTGTTTTAAAGGGAAAAAATTCATATTGAGTGAATATGAGTTTTGCTTGTAGCCACCAAGTGTTGTAAACCATAAATAATGTCAGAATGGCCAAATGAACAGCATACATTGCTAATTCATCAATAAAAGGTATATTGGTACAGGATGAAGACTTTCATTTCATTGCGACGAACGTCCCTCCCCCTACCCCATAAAAAATGGAAAAAATGTGTCTTATATTCTCTCAAGTTGACGATGGATTTATCAATCTATCTAAATTTGTACTTAAAGCTTTACTATGATAAAAAGTTTAAAACTGCACGAAAGAGAGAAAATATTTTAGTTCTAACAAACTTTTTGCGTATGAGAGTCCTTAGAGTACAAAATCGTCAGAATTGAAATTGAGAAGAAAGCAATGAAACTTAGCCATTAACAGAGCCCTGATTGGCTACTTTTAAAACATAGTTGGGTTAAGTTTCATTGATTTCTTCTCAATTCTAATTCTGACGACTTTGTACGCTGAGGACTACTTCTAAGGGCTGTTCCTCTCTAATAATATAGAAGAGGCACTTCGTCCCTCAGTATCCTAATGTAAACACTCATGCACGCATAAAACCCCATAGGCAAATATCCAAAGTGAAATACATATTCTAAAATTGTTCTGACTATATGTAGGTCACAGGCTTAAATACTTAAACCGTTGAGTTTATCCGAAAACACTTACAATTTAAATATTTTGTAAAAACTTATAAAGCTACTCTTTATGTCTCAATATGGCTTGAAAAATAGGTGTCCTCCCACTCTTCGCCCACTTGAATAATCTGCATGAGCTCTATTACTGTTGACGATACTTCTGGCGTCGAACGCCTGATAACAAATAAGCCACCCTGTTTGTTTCCACAGAACTAGCCAAAAATTACTACAGATATACATTTGAATATCTAATAGCTGCGACTCTATTTACGTAAATGAATTTTCTGACGTGCGAAATTGTAGGGGACGGAATTGAACTTTGCTCTCACAAACGTTATATCTCCCGTACATTCCAGTACTAACGCGGCATTCGATAAATGATAGGGGAAAACTTTTTCAAACAAATATGTTGTAAAAGGAATGACGTTTCAGAATCTGCTAGTACATATTTGAATGTATAAAGTACTGTGAATCTCGTAATAAACACGGTGGCAACTACTTTAAACTGACACACAAAATAATTAGTTTAGAGTTTCCACTATAAGTGGGAAGCAAAATCAATTTTGCACTAATTTTATGCTACCCTCTTCTTCTATTCACTTGGAATGCAAAGTAGCTCATTATTGAAAGATAATGGCTCTAAAAAGCCAGTTTAAGATATCAGTATTACTACAAGCCAAAAGGTATCAGCAACCTACATGGAATTACCTGCAACCCAAGTAGTGAAGATATGAGCTTTATCGACAATTAGGGGTCAAGAAAAGCACGTTTGTACCAAACATCTAAGAAATTTGTAAACGACCGTTTATTTAAACCTTATTTACTGCTGGGATAAACCATTTCAAATCATTTAGAAATGTCATGTTTGCACCGGATGGAGCAAAACAGAGGGAATGTTGCCATGGCTTCGTGGAAGGTTGTCAGGTTTCCTTCAAAGTGTCGCTATAGACAAAAATCGCTTTACAATATGCTTTTTGGGTTACTAAGTACATTGCAGGTACGCACTATAGGAACTAAAGTACGGTTGAAGATATTTGCCTTCAGACATAACAGCTAATTACCGCCAACTGTTTGGAAGTACCGATGTTTTCCTTAAACATCACCTATAGACATCAAATTGGACTTTATATGTCTATAGATGATCAAGCGGCAGTTCTGTTTAGAGCAAACAAAAATCGTATAATTGTTATGTAAATTTTGCAGGAGGTTCGGGGTAGTTTGGATGCAATATTTTCAATCGTACATTCGTTCGTATGTTTTGGTTTGGAATGGTAGTACTTGACAACTATTCAAGTGATCTCCTCCTTCCGTCATGTTTTAAGACAGATAAGAGAATACTTACAAAATAATTCTCCACAGATTATTTTAAGGGTATTAGCAGTTTCACTATCCTATTCTAATCCCTATAATCGACTTCCTATAATAATATAAGATTTGATTATTTTAGTATTCATTGGGATACGTATGATGCCTGTAATCTCATGACTATCACAGGTTTTAAAAGCTTAATACCTACCATGATCACCATAAAACTGTCGAGTTTTAGTATGTCATGTACCTTTTGCTTGCAAGTAATCAATCCAATGATATTTAAAGTGATTTGTAGATAGACATATGATATTAAATGGTATTCCCTGATTCATAGTTTAGAGATCTTCCAGTTATCGTGTTGAGGAGGTGAATAAACCAAACGTATCAGAAGCCTTCTAACAGCTATGTGATGTGTAAATTATGACATTTTGCTCATTTCTCTCTTGCGAAAAATTAAAATAGGGTGAAGTCAATCTAAAATCTCATATGCCTATAACCAAGGTCATGACGTCACAAATCAAAGTTTTGGATATAGTACGATTTGACTCCAGACATCTAAAAGGCAACCCTGTAGTAGGTTGTTTCGGACATACCAGACCTGTAGTGTGTATAGTGTTTAGACTAGAGGCGTTTGAATTTCAAAAATCTCTGTCAAAATTCTGTTAATATTCCTTAGTTCCTTACGGTTTTGTTCGAGAGATTTAAAACTTTGAAAGTTAATATCTCGGTGTTAGGAAAATGCAACACTCTCAATTTTGGCCATCGACGTTCTTGCTAATAGGGCACCATTAAAATTGAGTATCTTTTCGATAATTCATACATTTTCAAAGTCATACCTTCCCTTCGCATTGTCCGTCTTACTGATCCTGCTAACTGCTTGGTTTACATACAGTCGATCCCTATGCCCTTTTACAGGAAGTATGTACGTGATTGATATAATTTACACCAACTTGGAGATTTCATGTACGGCAACCTATATCGCTCTTTTGAAGCATGGGAAAAACTAAGGTGTTCAGCTCAGTAATCAGACTCACACAGACAATTCATAGAACGAATTATGTGTGGTTCTCAGTTTCGTTATAATGCATAAAACCTTGAAAAAATGTAATCCTAGAACACAAGAAAAACTTCAACTGGCAAAACACAGGGAACAATCTATGATTTTCGAATTGAACGCAACATGTGCCAAAAAGTGTTGTTTCTATACTGAATTGAATACAAGAATGTGATTCTAGACTGATTTGTAAATCGAGCTTTGTAAAAGAGGAAAACAATGAGGATTTTTAAATAGTAGGGGCGCTACATTAAACACAAAGCCCTCCCAATCCTAGCCTCCTTTTGATGCATAACAGTGTCATTGATTCTTGATGTTATGAGACATTTCTCTCTTTTATTGCTTTAGGTATTGTTGTGTCAGCTGTGTGAAGCAGAGGAAGAAGCAGACAGTAAGTATCCGACCTAGTTCATTCGTTGTGCGCTTAACCCAGTCACGTCGGCTTATGCTCATAGGTTGATGATGGAGAGGGGGAGAGCAGTCACTTTACAAAGTGTAAAGGGCAGATTGTTTTGAGTTACAGCAGTGAGAAAAAGTAAGGGAACAAAACTCATCAAAAGGCCTGTCTCCTCCATGGTCCCACGCTCAACTACAACGCTGCTATCAACCTCTAGAAGAACAAATAACTGTTGAAAATTATATTTTATTAGAGATGCTAATTATCATAGCACATGTCAAAATTTCATTGCCTTGGCTCTGAATATTTTTTTCTGGGCCGAAAAGTGTGACGACAGAAGTGAGGTACTCGATGCTTGTATGTTCGTTTTGTTTGCTCATTCTTTTCTGGTTAATGCGGAGGGAAAGTGTGACGTCACGATTTTAAAAAGTTTGAATTACGGGAAAAATACCCAGCATTCATATAGTCCTATTAGTGAGGACGTCGATGGCCAAAATTTAAATTTCTTGCCTTTTCCAAACACCGAAATATCAGACTTCAAAGTTTTAAATAACAACACCTTGTTATTTGATGCTGGATCCTAACGTTGGGATCCAAGGAACATTAACAGAGTTTTGACCAGAGATTTTTGAAATTCGAGCCCCTCTAGTTTAAACTTGATATACATTACAGGTCTCTTATTTTGAGACACAGCCTATTCAAGGGTTGTCTTCAGGTATCTGGAATCAAATTGTCCTATTTCCAAAACTTTTAATTTGTGACGTCATCACTTTTCCTCCACATCAGGATCTAGCTGTCACGTGAGGGTAGCTTCCTACGAAAGTCAAACATTTTTCTGATATTCTACATCAATAATAATAGGCTTGTTAGGTTCTGTCCTTTCAACTTAAACGAGTTAACTTTAGAAAATTATGTTAAGGATTTTGGAAACTTGGAGTGTCAATGAACAAGTGTTGCACGGCTTTTTATGTAAGAAACAGCAACATGAAGAAGATGACTTTCAAATTAGGCGAAACCAGGAAACATTTACAAACACGGGAAGCTTGACTTTGCAAATATAATCAATGTCTTTTTAAACATTTCTGATTTGGCTCGTACGCACTACAACAGAGAGACAATTTTATCCTTATAAACTATTCAAATTCCTAAACAAGAAACATGACAACTTAAATAAGCGACAAGAATTTTCCAATGTCGAAATAACGTTTGTTGAATACCTCAAGATGTGTTACACACTGTCTATTCCTTTAACTGTATCTGAGAAGCAGAAGGCTCTATTGGACTCTTAGATTAATCCTAAATAGCTTCGAGTACCCGTTTGTGATAACAGTTGGGTAAGGATGCAATAATGATATCATTTCATCTCTTTGCTATGCAGCACAAAGAAACTGTACTGCTGCTGCTTTCAGTAGTTTCCAAAATCGAAAGAAATTGGATGAGAAGTCAACATATATGGATACTTTAATTATTGCTTCTTTTCCACTATTTCCACCTTTCTATGTTATCTAAATCTCCCTCTGTTTTCAATTAGGTCAAATATACCAGGATGACGACTTCGATCCCGACTTTGCTATTCCAAGGAGAAGGCCATTGGTCGTTCCTGCCATGATGAATGTCAGAGTTCCCGTCAGAAAAACCAAGGTGAAAGCGCGCGCAAATTATGCCACTCGCTATCATGGCATGCATGCGCTTGCCGTCATCCTGGCTTTAACAATGCTTTTGATGGACCGCCTTTTTTAAAGGAAATGATACAATCGACTGCGAAGGCATCGAAGGAAGCAGAGAAGGAAGTATAGGAGGAAAGAGGGCTTTCATGATAATTTATTTATAGGAGTAATAGCAGCTGCATTAGAGATACTAGGGCCATAATCAAAAAGTAGATTTTTGGATAGATAAGTTAAGGAGACCATGTGACTGCCCTTGTAGACATAAAGAATTTCACAATATTCAAGGCAACTAGAAATCAACAAACAGGCGAGGCCTGCCATGAAAATGTTTGTTGTTATTTTCCATTGTAAACAGTATGTGTGATGATGCTGTTATTAGCTGCACCATTCTTTGCGGTGACCACATATGTCTTGCATCTCATTTGAAAAGGGTTTTTCTTAATCTATTTACAGAAATTTGTATTAAATACGAAATCGAATTTTCGGAGTTGAGTTATGACGTAGCTGTTTCTAGTGCTGATTGCATCTATAATGATAGCAACGCATCCTGAATATTAGAATTTTAAAACTGTATCTCATTTTCCATTCATAAATAATTTTATAAGCGTCACCTAAATAGACAACGAAATCACAAATATCGTTACCTCATAGCTTGAAATTTTCGCGGGAAATCAGTTATGCGATTTCTAGAAAATTTTAAAACTAAAAACTCGTGGATTATTTGCTTTGGAAACAGTTTGAAATTTTATGATTGAAGTAATACATTTTTGTCTTTCTCGTAAGAAAATGTTATCGCATTTACAAGATAAGCTGCGAAAATTTCTGATTGGGACGCTCTTAAGAGACTTCCCTGCAATAGAATTTAATGAACTAACTAAATATAGACTCAAAGTTCGTCCTTACTTGCAAATTCAAATATTCAACTGTAATTTATTCCAAGTATTATGCATTCAAAATATAAGTATGTAGAAGTCTGGTTTGGTATTTTTCTGTGATGTTCTGCACATGTGTATCCTGTACTGACAGCAATTTACGTTTTGTAGTTGCTTCGCTATGAGGCCAAACGCAGGCTCGGGGTATAAACGATGGCTGTTATATTTCATCTACGAATATTGATTACGTAAAAGAAAACAGAAAATCGGAAAAGGCATCAAATGGAAGTTCACAAAACCTACAAACCATCTATCGCAAGATCACGTCAGGACCGCTTTGCGATGCATGACGTCACAGGGCCCCGCGCGTTCTTCATAACCGCAACAATAGATAGAAATTATAGATCAGTGGCGTAGCCAGAGGTATACATGGTATGCTAAGTATACCCTAGGAGAGGACTTCAAGGTAAAATAGCATAAAGTGGTTTAAGTCTGTCTCTTAATTTAAAAGTATATTGGAGTAAAAACGAATGTTCCATTATTTATTTTCTGTTTCCACACTCGATGTATTGTAATGGACCCATCTCCAACACGCACTTCTACATGTTTAGTAAAATTTTACCCTTGGGGGAGTACCAGACACCGGTAAATTTTTCATGGAGCACGCTCTAAAAAAGGCTCATAAATAATTAGCATACCCAATAAAGATGATCTGGCTACGCCACAGCTTTAAATGTCCGTGAGACAAATCAACACGTTTCAAAGAGTCTCCATTCGTTATAGCATAGACAGATCTACAAACGATCTCTCAAAATATTGGTCGGTAACGTTTTCGATTCATGAAGCACGATGCTTAAATAATGAGCTGTGGCAGGTGGAATGAGAGACAAGCAACTTAACGCTGAGATAAATATATGTTTCCTCTGAGTTTTGAACCGTTTACAAGATTCTTAAATATACCATCGAGATAATGTTTGATATCAAAGTGCCTACGCAATGAAATGACAAACCCTGATCATCATTCGATTTTTAAGGATCTTTTAGCACTTGAACAATTTCAGATTTACTCAGCCTAAGCTTTTGTTACGTAACGAAAGTCCACACTAGCAGAGAAAAACTGGGAAGAATCTTTAGCCAACAGTAGAGATGTTTTTGCTATAAGTTTGTTGTGGTTTATCAAGCAATACTTAGCAAGCAAAAGAAAAATGGTGGGAAAAAAATGGAGGAAGATGTTGTCACAGCGAATGGGTAGCCCATGATTTTCAGGTGCAGACGAAGCCACGCTTTTGAAGTAGAATCAAATCAACTGCAGCTGGAAAACCCAGCACTCAATAACGGTACTGGTAACGGCAAACGGTAAACGGTAAACGGTGACGGTGACGGTGACGGTAACGGTAACAGTTAACGGTAAACGGTAAACGGTAGCGGTAAATATTGTTCCTGTATTCTAAGATTGCAAAAATTTAGGTTCTCTTCTATATTTATCAGATCTGAAGCGACCGGACAAGTTACACTTTTATGTTTCTGTTGACTACTTAAAAATAGATCAAGTTTGTCGAAAGAAAACTTCATGTTCTCAACGATATCATAAACCGATCATCACTCCACTAGCATTCTAGCCCATCGAAAAGCAATGTGGCCACTTATTTAGAAGTTTTAAAATGAACAATTCGAAACATGCAATATTTAGCAATTTTAAAATTATAGATGTCTTTTTCAGCTTGGGGGCAGAGTGTGGTTTGTGGTTGATGTGGGGTCATAAACACCAGAGTTATTGATTACCTCATTAAACTTGCACTTCTTTTTTCAAGATTACTTTATAAGAACAGCAATCTGGGGCTTGCCCTAAATTAATGAATAAAATAAGAAAACACACAGGCTTCCTACAACGTGTTATTAAGAGCATCGAGATTAGAAAGTACATCATGTACACGATAAGGTCAGTGTCTGATAACTTTATTCGCATACCTCTCCCGCGTTTGCATGAAATGTGATTGCTTGAGATTTTAAGTGCAAAAATTTCTCGATATACATTCCCCCTATTTCTCCACAAATATACTACCAACTGTGCCTGTAAGACAGTGTATAACTCAGTAGCTAGTGAAGAACATTCCAGCCTGAAGATAGGCAAAAATTTTAAAAAGTCAGCATCGCATTAAATTTACAGGTTCGTGCAAAATAAGAGGGTTTGTAACTCGCTTTGGCGGTAAAAATGATAATTGCACTCCACATTTTCTGCATCCATACATATTTCGCAAAATAAAATCCATAAAAATGTAAATTCGATTGTCTAAACCATAATTTGCCTATTCAATTACTTAGGTGTAGACATAATTTAGCGTGGTCTACAGTAACGAACTTACACGTCTGAAGTGCACAGATTTAGCTGCTCATTGAACAATTTTATGTACACTTTTTCTAAAGTAATCCAAATCTTCCTTCAAGTACACCAATAATTTTTAAGCTCCAAAAATTTTAGAATTAAACGATAATTTCCCTTTGTGGAATTGATTCCGCATGTTAAAAGATTGTGCTTCCATCATTTTTTTTTACTTACTTCACAAGCTTAAAGAAAATATCCCATTAGTTTACGCTACAAGTATACGGTGGAATACTAACGTAGGTAAAAAAGACCCGTATATACTGAACAGAGCGTCATGATATAGAGGAAATATGGGCTGTGATATTGAGTCCGATGCCCCTAGAAGAATTGAAAACAGGCCACAGATCCGGCAACTAACACCGGACTTTGCGTCACTTTGGGTGGCGAGCCGATTTTGCCTGTAAACCAAATTTTTAAATGAAGTTAATGCCATTACGCATAAAAACTCTTCCTAACACACATAGAAGGGTTACTTAACAGCAAGAAGATGTCCGACGAAGCATAAAAATACGCAGAAAAGAATTCTAAGCCCAATGCCCCTCACCCCTCGTTACACCACTGGTCGTGATAAACATAGTGTGCAATGACAAGAAGGGACCGGGCAAAAGTTTTTAAAATGTATTCCAACTTGCAAACTGTAGGACAGAAATGAGTCATTGGATTGTAAGTGGGGAGGAAAGGGCGCCCGAGCCTACCTCTATTTAGTAACCATTAGGGGGGTTGGAAATATTTCTATTGCAAAGATAAATCTAAGAGAGTAGCCTATATCTTTCAGTAGTGCTGTACTTACTTCGAATTTCATACTTCTGACGTTTAAATACATTAATACTTGCATATTCAGGAGTGCATTTCAAATTTACATACCATCCGAGCTGCTAATCGAGCCCAGACTTCCTAACTCTCCCCGATGGCGCCCAGTTTAAGACGGGTGAGGCCCATTTCTTCGTCTCCCACAACTTGGTGAACAAATGCACAAATGCAAACAAGCCCCTAGCTAATTTTCTCTATACTACCAATACACTAGATTGCATCCATTGCTTGGTATGTCTGAGCTAAGTTTAATAAACAGGGTCCGTGGAATGACAGAGAAATTATATTAACCAAAAGTTTATAAAAAATATGTGACGCGCTGCCTCATGAGCTAGATACTCTAGTTTGATAATAGAGGCTTTTACTTTATTCATGGTTCATGTTAAGGGTTGTAAGCTGTGTATAGTACCCTTGTGTCAGGATATGTAACAAATGTATCGAAACTTAAAGAAGAGCATAAGAGAAGGTTACACCATGTGCTCCAATACGAGGTGACCTGATAGATTTCAAATCAGCTTGTAAGAAACTGTCTCTACTACGATCACATGGCTTTATTGGCATAAATTATTTCTTTGGGTCATGGTGTTCCATAGATTTTGCAAGGTCGTCTTGATACATGGTGTGCAAGGCACTATGACGTTTAGTGTGGGATTATACAACCCCTACACGCTTCAAATCATCCTGTGTTGTTTCCAACGTAAACATGGCATGGCAAAGCCAGACAACGTTAGATTTGTTACCAGATACATCAAGAAAATATAATTGGTTTTAAATGTTAAGGCTATTTTGCTAAGAAACGTAGGGTTTTTTTGCCATCTGATCCTCATATAAATCTGTATTACGCATTCAGACAGTCTGAACACGTTTCCTGGTTGCTTCATCAAGGCAAGTGTCGCTTTATCAAGGCAAATGTCGCTTTATCAAGGCACCCTACAGCTCCATACGTTCTTTTGATTAAAACGGTCAACTGATTACCACATAATGGAAAAATAAAATCTTGATTTTTCCCATCTTAGATGTTAAAGTCTGCTTAGAAGGATTAGCAACAACAAAATCAAATCTCAAAAGTTGGAAAAAACTGTCTTTTGAGATAATAATAATCAGAAAATGACGTTAAAAGACGTGGGAGACGACTTCCTGTGTCTTAAAGTTGGCATGAGGTCTCAAATCTGATGTTACGAGTAATCAGAACTTACAGGAAAACTAGAAACTTTCATTGCCGAACGACAGATTAAAAGTTGGGATGATCTTGTCATGTCTAGTTGTTGTGGAGGAAGGTGCCATTAACTCACTGTGAGAAATGGCGATCTGCTTTCAAAGGAAAGGTCTTCTGGGATTGGAGGGGGGAACTATTGTGTTAGGGCATTTAATATGCCTCCCTCTCTCTTTTGCTGAAAGAAACTTTGTTGCCCTTTCCACTTTGCATAACGGATTGACTTTCTTTGTTGTGTGTTGCTTTTCTTAACAATCTTTACAACTCTCTTTGCATTGTTTTCACAATTTGAAAGCTGGTTGCACTAACAGAACTTCCAACATCAGGAAATTGCCTTCCAAATGTCATCAGCTGTGCAATATTCTCCTAGAAAACACACAAACACCCTACTCCCTCACCCGAATCAATGTCTCAGGACCTTAAGTGTTAGCATACCCTCCCCTGTGTGTGCTACTTGTGACGTCCAAACGAACGAGCAGGTCGGGAGTCATTGCTTTATTAAGCTAAAAAAATGCAATCTATTTTTTTAAGTAGCAGCATTTCTTAAACTTCTCAAATGTATGCTCTCTTACTGACAGTAAGCGGTATCCTTTCAAACACAAAGCGTCACGTCGGGTCGCCCAGGGCAAAAAAGCAACAAGCGATAATGCTACGAAAAAGAAGATTAGTTTATAGGGCCGCATAGTGCGAGGGATAACTAGTCACCCAAACCTTCGTACACTCTCGCTCACGATTGTAATGTTTTAAGAGAAAATCCTCAAATTCCATTGTTTTACCAATGTATCTTACATTTCTGTGGTTAGAGACGTACCCACTATACAGTACATTTTCCCGTCATACCAAATCATATTCTAGCATTTCTCAAAATTACAAATTTAGATCTATCTATAGCTTTTATTTGCTTATACATTCATATGTTTCACTTTATTTACTAGCAAGGCATTTGATTTCCCTTAGCCCTTGACTGTCTATTATATATGACTTTATATATGACTTTATATATGACTTTCTTACGACACGTTAAGCCACAGCGCTCACTGAAAATCTGAGTTCTTCAATACCATGATGTTGTTACTTAGAAACAGGGATAATTCGTAACGTTCGAAAAACTTTCGACAAAACGAGACCTGTGTGAGAAAGACGCTGTAACCAGAGCAAGGTCGCGACTAACTACAAGTATCCATTTTTAGCAATTTAATGAACGACATATCTAGTTAGATTAGTCTTGCCTAATAACACTGAGCCTATGTCATGAGACAAAGGAGGAAACGAAGATATCTGTACGAATCGGATGGATCTGATGGTGAAAAGTGTATTAGTGCAAATATGAGCGACGAGGATCTTGATCAAAATAATAACAAAGATCCGTGTAGGTCAACTTCGACGGGGGAGCCGTCATTTTTTCTACCAATTTTAGTCGACTTAAAGGCGCAGAGATCAAGGATAAAGAAAACATCCAGTTCTAGCGAATTTAATCCTCTAACTCCTCTACCACCCATTATTAAAAGCGACAACGCAATTCCTGATGCCTTTGAGGTTGTCTTTGATAGGCCTAAGGTTCACTATCCAGCTCCAAATCGGAGAACCCTGCGTCTTCCTCCGATATGTCTTAAGACAAATCTAACACAGAAACCGATGCTTACTGCTGAAATGCTGGAGCAAAAACTTTTAACTGCTGAGGAGAACAGAAAGAAGCAGCTCAAGAAGAGATGTAAGAAGAAAGCAAGCGCAAAGCGTCGAAAGGAAAGCGAAGAAGCGTACCAGGCAATGCTCCACCAGAAAATGGTGCAATGCGAAAATAGACAAACAGTCGCAGAAAACAATAGGGAAATTATGAGACAGCAATTGAGATCGAAGCTGCGGAAACAGGAGGAGAAAAGAAAGAAAGCTAGGGAGAAGGTAAGCTTGAAGATGAAACGTACCGTACTTTCGTACCAGATTCACGTTAGCCAGAGACGTAGATATGAAGAGCCAAATTACTTCATCAGTTAGTGGGAAGTAGGTTGAAAGTGGTAGTGTGATAGTTAGTGAATGAGTTAGTCTGTTAGGTAGGTATGTATGTAGGTAGGTAGGTAGTTTATGAACGTATCAGTACGTCAGTCAGTCAGCCAGCAACTAGTTAGCTAGTTAGGTACTTACTTATCAAATTGATAAAGCAAATCTGTATGTAATCGAAAAGTTCACTTTTACATATGCATACATAATTAAATAATATCTGTATCCTCGTGCATATGTTTAAAGCTAGATCTTTGTCAGTTGTCAGTTTAAAAGTTTTCATATTAGAAGAAAAAGATTTAATCCAAATGGATGGTCTCGTAAAAAAACATTAATTCCAATCTTAAAATATGCCAAAATGTTTGTGAGGCAGTAGTCAAGTAATATGCACAAGGTACACAGTCCAAAATATAAGTATGAAGCACCTTCACCAGAATAGGATGTATTAATCGGCGGGACTGGTTATTAAATGAAAGCTATATTATCGATAATATTGCTCTAGAAGCGAGGCAGCTTGTTGGCTTTTAGATAATTTACAAAAAGTAAAGATATTGTCATCAAAATAAAAATTTAAACTAGTGAAAAATAGCGAAAAATCTTACTTCAAAATCATCTGTACGAAGGCTAGTTAGTTCAATAACGATTTTAGACTTGATTTCTTCTCAAAATACCTGGTATAGAAATTATATTTAATATTTCCTTCATGGTGAGTAAATTTTCAGTCATTTGCGATAGAAGGTTATAATGTAAAATACCCACATGAAAGGAAAATCAATATTTTGTTTCAACTCGGGCCTAATTTTTACCTTGGGACAACTTTGAATCTCGATATTTATATAAGAATATTGTGCTTTAAAGAAAGTACCGTTTTGGTATTGTTGGGGTGTTTAGCAAGGGGACAGATGTAGACAACCTATTCATAACATCAATTGTATCAGCTCGGAAATACAAATACAGTTTTAAAAAAGGGTAGAGGGACCAACTACGACGAGGGGATGGAAATAACAGTACAAAGGACCAGTAGCGGCTCGTGCTAAGGGGCAAGGTGGGCATTGCCCCACCAAAAATTCTCAGCAAAAAGGCTTTTTAAGCG
>JAAAKL020002211.1:0-27041 GCA_010016065.2 Carybdea cf. marsupialis auct. non (Linnaeus, 1758) | reverse complement strand
GACTACCCGGATTGTCGACTTAACTATTGCAATATTTAGTGCAATGGTAAAGTCTTCGTTTTCGGTATGGGAGATCCTGGATTCGAACAGGGCCAGCGCCTCAAGCAATTCATGTTTAAAAAGTTATATACTATGTAGTTCATGACTGCTTATGTGTCTGCCTGAGTACTTATACAAATGAAATGGCACTGATGAAGCTAACAGCGAAACAAAACATAAGGTTGCTGGTGGTGGTGAGAATTCGGGAAAGACTACCCGAATTGTCGACTTTACTATTGCAATATTTAGTGCAATGGTAAAGTCTTTGTTTTCGGTGTGGGAGATCCTGGATTCGAACAGGGCCAGCGCCTCAAGCAATTCATGTTTAATAAGTTATATACTATGTAGTTCATGACTGCTTGTGTGTCTGCCTGAGTACTTATATAATAATAGTAAAGGGGCAACTATTGATGCAACCAGACCTGCATTGTGGACGTCAGAGAGGTGCCAGTGTGCAATATAAGCTCACCCTCATTTCATGTAGCATAATCATTAAAGCGTTACGTTCGCACATATATTTCTCATGTTTACATTGGTTCTTCACTGAAAATATACTAATTTGATGAGTTTGGGAGAATTTGTTATCCCTCCAATTAACTGGACCTCGCCAACCTCAACTTCGCGAACTCTTTTACAACATAGAAATACTTTCAAAACTTATGGTGATTTTTGAAACCTTTGCGATCTTTGCTATGGACGACTGTGCAGTAAACAAGTTGCAAGAACTCCAAAACAGTACTTATCGAATAGGTTATGTTCTTGTCTTAACTGGAGTTGGCACAACCCAGACATGCAAATAAATGATACGTAAATTATTAACATGATCTCGAGACAGAATTGATGGTCAGAAAGTTGTTTCATTCACCTGCGCCGGAAAGCCTGAATATCGTTGTGCGGAAGACACCGCCAATCGGTTTATTCCATCCTACACTATTGATAAATTTTGGCAAATGTTGTTTTTGTGGTTGGTTCTCTTTTCTATTATTTATTTTTCGTTGCCACTTACTTCGCATCCTAGTTCTTGCCCATTCCAGACTGGTGTTAGAAGAATGACTTTAGCAGAACGAGATATGCCACTGCGATGCTATTTTAAATGCTGTAAGATAAACAAATCCCTCTGATACATTTGTAGATTTTAAACCTTTTCTGCCTAGTGAGTTTGAAAAGGTCTTCGTTTGTCATTTAGGGGAGCCATCAATGTCTTAATATATAAATCCAAGACTAGAACCTAGCGCCATTTTTCATGAAGCAAGGAAAATTACAAACTTAAACAAGGCAAGGATCTACAAACCATCGGTACACATGTTAAATTATACTCTATCAGAGACCTTAAAGCATATTCCAACACTGTGAAACTTCTCTTATTCCTCTAATGAAAGATCCCAGGCATCTTTTGGATTCTTCAGTTCTACTATATGTAAGAGAAACTCAAGTGCGTGTATGGCGCGACTACCAAGTAAGGCTTGCGATATCAGAAATAAGAGTGCTCTTGTGAACAGAGAAGAGGCTGTACCATAACGGCTGAGGGGACCAATAAAGGTTGGGCGAAAGAGAAGCAAATTGAACAAAAACAGACACAAGCCCAGTGACGGTACCAGCCGACGGGTAGGAGTGCGTAAGCCCACGGTAGGAGATTTAGTTAACTTTTAGGGTCACCTATATACTCCCCCCCCGAAAATGTACGGTATTATTCTCTGTACAAAAATGAAGTGCGGGATACTGTGTCTGGCGACGCTAACGACAACGTCGGCCATGTTTGAAAGACGGCAATAATTAACGGTTTCTCTACGCTGCGCTTAATCAGGCATTCAGCATCCGCTATGAATGAACGTATGATTGAACACGCCAACTCCGTCACTTGACACGACCGCTTCGTCTCTCTGCATCTCAGAACCTAAAGTTAATGACAACATCATGCTCGCCTGATAAACCCCTACGAACAACTGGCGACCATTTACTTCAGTTTCAAGTCAACATTTGTGACTTTGGTCAACAATAAACGATTGGCCTTCTATTATATGGTTGAAAGAAGGACAAGTTGTCTTTCTCTACCATATCAACCTCTTACCGTGGTTAAGTTCATCGTCTACTTGCTCTAGAAAGTCAAGCTCTTGTTTTTTTTCCTTCCGGCTCTACATAAAATAGAGAAATGAATGAATGTAAAGTAACGCGTGAATTGGTAATAATCAACACAGACAGTACTTAACACAAATACGATAGTATATTTAGTTTTTAAAGTATATACTAACATCCTTCTGCAAAACAACTAACACAACATCGGGCCCGAACCCGTATCAGAGCAATACTTTCTCTCTCGCCTACACGGTTTTCTCAAAAAAATTGTGAGTTGACAAAAACCCCGATTGCTAATTTCTTGGTATTGTTATGGAAGGATGCATCAGTGTAGCAGTGTACGTGTCTGAATAAACGTACGAGCGTTCAACGGTTAGAGTTTTCTAACTGCACAACTTTTCTAACCTTATCAACTGTACGACACTCTTTATATTCAAAGGGCAAAATAAATACTGATGAAGGTACATAATTAGCAGCTACAATTCATACTTTCGCACTGTTTACTCGATTTCCACAGCCGTGTATTAGTGAGGCTCAATTGTTAGGGCAACCAATATCCCTGTAAAATAGTTAGTAGCACTGTTATCATCCATACGCTCTTACTGTCACAAGCACACAATTAAAACATAACTTGGCAAACCACGATCTATTTTGAAGGAGAGAGTAAAGGCGAGATAAAGCTGTTGCACGGTTTGACTATGCCAATTTTTAGTGTTTACCGCATACATAAGAGATCATATCTCTTTGCACACCAGCCTTGATCATTAAAACTTTAAGATTATGGCTATCGGTGGAAAACACAACTCCGCCTTGTTGATATAAAGAGATAAATTTTCCTGGCCACTGTTGCGTAGTGGATGTCAGAGTTTGTCAAAATAAAACCTTGGGAGGAGTACAGTTACATCAGCAATAGAAAAATCTCTTAGCAATCCAGTAATATTTAAAGATCCAGTATTCAAATAACGGGATACCTCCTAAGTGAATGGTCTTTAATTGTTTCTCTAACCTTAGGAACTTAGCAAAGATGATAGTCTTGTCACGTGCAGTAAGAAATGAAAGATTTTTTACCATTATGACCTCCATAGTTTATTTGTCCAGTAGACAAGTGGTAAAAGATAGCACGTGTCTTAACACTAAAAAACATTTAATATTAAGAATAATACCACGTATTAAGTAATACAAAGGCTTCAAGTACCTGGATCAATAATAATGCCTCCTGTAATTCATTGAAATCGATTTTACTTTCCTGGAGTTGGAAGAAAATTCAACTTTCAGTCTACATCCTGCAATGGATGTACTAAATGATCAGGTGCTCTAGATTTCATAATAATCGACCCTTAGCAACCACAAAATATCTTGCTAATTTCAGGACTCTCCGAGCTGTTCAGACCTTCATCTTCTAATGTTCATCGACCTTTTGTTTCGTTTCATTCCTTTTTACATTCGTGTACGCAAATCACACCTATTTTGGTTATAAAACAGATATGCGTTGTCAAAGGCTCGTGCAACGAAATGGACAATGTCCCTGTCAACTGATATTGACGGTAACGGTAGGATGTGGAACTCGATTTTGTATTGTCATAAGTCGTGTCGACAAGCACTAACAGTCTCGCATTCTATTCTAAAGCAATTATATTCATTGTTATAGCAGATAAATGCAGCATATGAGCAATATGTTACATGATCACTTAATAGTTTGCACCTGAAAATGTTTTTCAGAACTTTTCTGATCACAACCTTCTGTATTGTAAATACCTTCTTTCTCCTTAAACTTGAAAACAGTCTTGTGAGTCCAGTTTTTCCACAGACGTAGTGAAAATACTTTTTGGTTTCTCCTGATGATGGTATGGCGCCGGATCCAGTTGCGGAGCTGTCAGCTGTAAAGCACCATAGTGGGTGTATGTCATTTCCTATTCTCTTTAGGATCATTTAAAACTATGAGATAGTTGGTTTGTGTGATTATTGTTATTTTGTACCTCCAAGTCATTTTATCGGAGCAGAAGTTTTAGTTTTTATAGTTACTACTATTCTTGTAGTTTTTACAGGTTTGGTTAATGATACTTTAAAAGAATTCAACCGAAGGTGTCATCACAAGTCTCAGTCGGATAACATTACTTCTCCTATATGTACGCCTCCCTGATACATACTTCGAACTCTTGCAACTAACAATTCTGTGCCACGTTACATTTTTCTAACCACGCATTGACAAACATATCGGATATGGACAAAGTAACAGTGGGGACTAACTTTGTTGTAGCTCGAGTAAAATAAAGTTGGACATCTCAGTAAAGGAAAGCTTGTCCAACCCTATGCCGGTGCAAAGCATGGATCAATACAAGAAGCTTGAGTCTGAAATGGCATCCATCCCAAAGCCTCTGATTAAACCTTAGTGGATAATGAGTATGATACTGAATGTGAGTAGTGTTAGGACGTTTCCTGTACACAATCCAAAATCATTCTTCGTTACATGAGAAGAACAAAGAGAACCCGCCTCAAAGACAGGTAGTGAATGCTAAGTGAAACCAGTGGTAAGACGTGGGAAAAAAGGATACGTCGTGGCGTAACGAAAAAGTGCAAGATGCAATCAAGGCCAAGAAGAAAGTAGAGAAGAAATTGGAGGGAACTCAGCTAGCAGAGAATTTATCAACCTGTAACGATTGTACTTAGAAGGTAAAGGCGATTGTAACCATTACAAACTTAAAGCATACGATGATCTGTAAGATGTTCTGAAGTGCAAGTAAGACCAGGGCAAGTAACTAAGTTTAGTAAAAAGCAGAAATATATAAATATATAAAATATCTATAACACATATACATATAATTACACAGATGAGGAATGAAAATGAGCATGTGATAATGATAGAGGCCAACACCATCAAGAAAATCGAACAGTGCTATGCAAAGGGAATGAAAGGTTCTTACAAGGATATAGTGACCCTGTCCATGGCGTTAAGGCAAGTAGCGAGAGTAGTAGTTGTGATGGCTATGAAGAAAACGAACTAGGGAAAGTGGCAAGGGCAGGTAGCTGTTTAGGCGCGGAAAAAGTCTGCAGAGGAGAGTATCACCGTATTGTGGAACTTGATGAGAACAATAACGAAAAGTGATCAAATACGTGATGAATGGCGAGATAGTTTACTGATAACTGTAAAAAAGGAAAAGGAAGAGTCTTAGAGAAATGAAAACTGTAGAGGCATCAAACGTTTATTCATAATGCTAAAACTACTGTAACGTCGACAGGAGATTGTATATTTACGTTTCAACAAACAATGGAGAAATACAGAGGGCCTACACCATTCATTAATCCTCGTCCGATTCCCTTTAAATATTGTTGATGTGGTGATAGAAGCTGTGAGTTGAAACACCTCGGTGCGTTTTTTTATGCAGACGACATAATCTTCATAGCAAGGAATAAATAAGCACTACAACGAGTTCTCGAGAGATGGAGATCTGTGCTACACAGCAAAGGAACGAAGAAAAGCAGGAAGACTGTATAGATGACAACTGATATTGATGGTAACGAAAAAGCTGCGCTGCGCCCGGTTGGTATGATATCAAATATAGTGAACAACATTAAATACCTAGGGTCGTAAAGTAAGAAGCGTTAGACGTAAAGAAGAAGACGGGATGTGGTGGAGATGAGGATGCTGAGGTGGTTGTCAGGAGTAGTCCAGACCGCTAAGGTGCGAAGGGAGCAATCTAGATGGCTTCTGAAGGCAATGAACAGTCGAAAAAGCCCACAAAGCAACATTGAGATGGTTTGGAAATATTATTGAAAGGGAAGCTGAAGAACAAAATGTAGGAAAGGAAGATATGAACATATAGGTGGAAGGGACCGTGGAGAAGGTGGAAGGACTGTCTCCAACATGCAATGAGAGAAAAAAGCCCACACAAAATAAATGGACGAAACAAAATCTCAGGTAAAGACTCATAACAAAAGGCAGTCTGGAGTTCATCGACAATCAAACATGTAAAAAACACTATTGCCCTTTCTCAATGATACTGGTAACAACTGTATCTATCCAGACCTTGTGCACATGAAACCAAAGACAGAAAATTATTGTCTAAATTAGATTTACCTTACTAAAAAATGACATCTTTCTGCGCAAGTCTTCGAGTTCTTCCCTCGATGTGTAGTAGGATACCTCCATCTCTTTTGCCCCTTTTAATGCTCTATCGTGTAGTTCTTAAAGGATAGGAAAGCAGACCGTTAATGCACAACAAGAAGAATCAAGCTACAGCTTTTGCACCAGACAGCAGAAAAATCAGATAGCTGTAAAGTGCCGGTCGTAGAGATTAAAGGTTCATATCAAAGGTTGGATCTGGAAACAAATATTTCATCACAAGTTATACCTGGTGGGCGGTAAGGTCATTATAAGGATGATTAACAAAAACTGTGACTCCAGTAGTTAGGCCACCCTACAATATGAATTGGAATTCAAGGAGCATTGTAATGTTCCTAAACCCAGGCAAGATTGTAAGCAAAATAATAATGCAATACGAAGGGAAGTCTTACCTGAATTCTTAAAAATCAAGTTTATCCAACAGTTTTTGGTAAATTAGCAAAGTTTAGTGTCCCTAAACGTTCCTCAATCCATCAATGACAAAGTCTTACCTCAAATATAAGCGTTATACTATGCACAGGTAATGACAGAAAGTCTTTTTTGTTCTTTATAAAAACATTAAACATTTACGTAGATCAAAGAACAACAAGTAAACATTTAAAACATGTAAAAATTGTCAAAATATTAGCGCTTGCCTCGCTCAGCAGTCAATTTATCCAATATGTCGTTTTTCTCATTCAGATCCGCCTTAATCTCTGCCTCTAACTGTGCTATTTTGATCTAAAAGTTAGGAAAGAAGTACAGGAGATTAAAACGGCAATACGGCAATGGTTGATGTTTCATTAAATCCAATTCAATAACGGAAATGTACCGTTGACCATAATAAATTGCAACACACATTAAGCGAAACAGTACATAAGTTTGTCAGATCAGCCTAAACAATCAGAATGGTAAGTAATCAGGTCTATACATAGTCTCACTGAAACATATCTTCAGCGGCTAAAAGGCAATATATTAAGTGCATGCATCCATTTCGATTAAATGTCGCAGATCATTGTTATCAATAAGGCGACAAGCACTGTTATCTATCAACAATGAAAAAGATAATCCCTTGGCTACGCGCCTGCTGTCTTTAAACATTACCTGGTATTCCCTTTCTTTGGCCCTAAATGCCCTCTCCTTCTCAGCATCGAAGGCACTACGAAGAATCAGGCGAAAATCAAGAAGTTTGCTAGCATGAAATGTATTCATTCTAATCAGTGAGGATACGGCATGTTCATACTGTAGGTGTACATACTCTAGCAGAGAAGCATTATGTATCCATTTATGACCCTTCATAATAATGTTACAACTATGTTCAACATTTAATGTGTGTAAAAAGTGGATCATACTCCCTTATTTTACGACCAGTAGTGCCAACACATCAAAGTCGTACAAGCAAATAAGAAAAAAGTCACACAAGCCAATGTGCTAAGACGTTTATTATTTGACACTGTTGTGCTTAAGGTGTTTTTGGTACACGCAACATTAAAACGGTAAAAGACCTCTTCATTTACAGAAAGACACGAGCACAGACTTCCTAGCCTGATAAACAGCCCCCCACCCTAGCCTAGGACGACCATGATAACAGCATTCGCAAAACAACAAAATCTTGCAAATATTTAAACGATGCAAATGGGGAAGGGCTTAGTAAAAATACGAAAGAACTTTTGTCATTACCTGTGCAGGAGCTTACTATTAGCTTCCTTAAGAACACCAATTTCTGCCTTTAGGTCGTCAATTTGACCTTCTTTCTACAATAATGATAAAACTTTGATATTACCCGTATTCTCAGACTGCAAACTCATTTATGACTACACAAATATTGTAGCTGTGCCTGGATATGTTTAATATTTTGCTTTTGGCCTTCAACTATGCTTAAGGATGCTTATATGAAGGAATAGTAGTTTCAACTGGGCACCATCTGTCAACCCTATCATTATACACTTCCAGTTTTAACGTAGCCCCATTTCGATGGTTTCAATAATTAATGTCAGGCCGTAATGTTGTAGTAAGATATTTTACGTTATGCACAAATTATCATCGCTGAAGGCATTGATGTCAACCTCATTGAAACAGAGGGTCCGATAAGTGTCAAAGTACCACCTCTACACTTTCTTGAGCCCTCTGATTGCTAGGTTATGGGCAACTCGATTTCAAAGGAGAAATACAATGAGGCTTTTGGGAAACCATCTTAAAATTTAGTGGCGGGGGAGGGGAGCTTATTGGCTCGCAGCCCTATGTTTCCCCTCACACACAACTTGCTCAATCTTTTTGAAACTTGGAGTACTTTTTTTAAATTTTAATATAGTGAAGTTGTCATTACCCCCTACAAAGATTCATCCCAAAGCTCCTTACACTCCATTATACGTATATTATAGTATAAACCTAGAAAACTAAGGTTAATTTACGGTTAGCTAGAAAACGCAATTCCCATACTGGACTTTCGAACGGTGTTTAGGTACTTATCAACATGCGACTGTGATGTGACGTCATAACGTTCAATTTCAAAAATAAACTTATTTTTCTTCAGATAAGGGATGAATCAGCATACCAGCCAAGTTGAATACCTAAACGAATACGTTTATTCCTAGAGTAAATTGGCATACTAACCCTCACTCCCCTGCTGTCCTGCAGTCTGGATAGTATTAAAGGTTGATAGGGAGTAGAACGTTTGTCGTATTATTGTTTGGAATCGGCCGCAAATGTAGCTTGGTAGCTAGCTGTAGTGTAGCCTCGTGTGTCACACCAGCTTGTTTTTGTCACTAGCGAAAATAAGTTTTATTGTCATTGGGGCTCAACATTGCTCACTTTGCAGAGCAACACACTATTATGGCACCAGTCACGGTTTCAAACCTCCTTCGTGACATGCCTGACTATTCTCATAGGCTCTCGCCATACCCATGCAAGTGTTCTCGCCATACCCATGCCAGTGTTCTAAACTTATGAAACCTTTACTTCCACCCCGAGGTTGACGGCATATAGTGCGTGGGTACTTAGATAAGCCTTATCTGCAAAATCAAACCTATAAAGATTCAGCAATGCATTGGTACGGTCGTCTTTTGAAGTTGGCTACATTTTTATGCAGTAGCATATCAGAACAAGAGTCATCACAGGTAGGCTATTAAGATTGAAAAGAATAAAAATTGAGGGAAGAGACTATAGTTTTTACTTAGCTGACTCGTCCACAAGATGCCAAGAATTGAATGGCTACTCCCATATGAATGTATGCAAAAACTCAGCTGAAAACGCCCTGATCTACATGTGCTAACTGTACAAAAAGTAGTCAGCACATTGTCTGTGCTCTTTCTGTTCCAGATGTTTCATAACTAGCTGGTGACTATTTGAATTACAATGACTTTCAACGCACCGATACGTCTCGTTTAATTTCAAGTTAAATCTCAACGAAGTTTAGCATCTAATATTTTTAAGCGATGAAAGCGCATTAAAAAATTTTGAAGAGCAACACTTCTCACTGAGTATTTCAGCTTTAAATGGTTCTCCACTGCAATTTGCATTCTGGTAGCGTGGCGTTGGTAAAGGGCCAAGATTAGGTATCAGCCAAAATACGGCAAAAGCTCATTCTTAGCTAAAGCTTGGGTTGCCAATGTCGCAGATTTCTAGGGAATGCCCGTGTTCCGTGTTTTTGTCTGGCCAGTTTGATTGTGAAATAAAGTGCTTTTGGGAACTAGCAGATGGAAAGATACAGCAAAGACTTTTACAGTATTGAAATTGCGTCAGTACATGAAAATGTTCCAAAAACTCTCTTAGTTACAAAAAAAATTAAAAGGCACCATTAATAAATACCAAGTCAAGCGTTGAAGAAAAATGTGTTGCAATACCTCTGCCAGGATCTGTTGTGATATGTTTCCACGCCTTAGCTCTCCTTTCAAACTGTTTGTTTTTGCTTGCTCCTACAATAAACGCCATAATTCAAATTTCAAACTAAAAATGACAAATCATTTTCGAAGAGTTTCTCCTAACCATAATTGATTCTCCTTTGCCTCAATTTGTTAGCACATCAACCTTTGCTACGACCTGAAATAATAAGTTCTCCTTAACCGCTACCTAAATACACTTATTGCTACGAAATGACGGTGCAAAATCCTCCTCGGAATTTCAACATTTCAAGTGGAAATCATGCTGGGTTAAGGTATTTTTCTATTTTTTTTTCTGTTAAAGAAATTGCACGTTTACTCGTAAAATGTTAGGTATTCAATGATGATAACGACAAATTTAGATCGTCACAACAACCACATTCTTTTCAGCATCTAAGGGGATATTTGGGAAGAGCGTTATCCTGCATGCCATTTCTCTGCCAAATTATAATACCAACACCATTGCCAGACATAGGGCTGACCGAGTTACGCCAATAGTAATGGTATCCTATCAGCGTTACTATTTGTTAGCTCTTGCCTTCGAGAAATGAACCGATGTGCGAAGAAATTGAGCTTCCTTCATACATGGAAAAGAATAACTCACATTCTTCAACAAGTTGCCGTGAGATAAAAACATATGGAAGTCAATCCTACTCGTATCCTCTCTTTACACTCTTCATGCCTCCAGAATGTCGGTCATCTTCATACGCACGATGACTGAAAAGAGGCAGTCTACAGGTAGGGCAGTTTCGGCTTCAATGAAATAGAAGCCCTCTTGTCAATAAATTTTAGAACTATAGCCGTTTTAAGCACCTGTCTCCCTAGTCCAATAATTACAAATATAATGTATCACTGCCAATATATTTCAAGAGAATTCAAGATGTACCTCACTGAGTTTAGCAGACATAGTTTCCATCTCTCCGAGCACAGTTTCGTGACTGCTCTTCAGCTTTGCTAGCACCTGAAGGAAAATATAAATAGCAAAATAAAGGTTTTTGCAGGACCATAAGCTTGAGGTCGAGATTCAAAGAATTAATCACAAATGAAACTGACAGATGGAAACATAGAACAGAAGTTTGGGGTATCTCAGTGTAAAGATTCTAATATTAACATTATTATAATATTCACAGTATGTAATGCAGAAAACCAAACATAAACATAATTGAGGCTCTTAGAAATCTGTAAGAAAGATGAACATTATTGTACCTGTTCGATACTCTGATATTTTTCCAGTAGATTTTGAAGGCGAATGCCCTTTTCTTTTAGCTCTCTTTGTAGGCGAATCACTTCGACGTTCTCTTGAACATTGGCCCTGAAAGGGAAACATCCATTGCTATAATGTGCTCTGCCGCTTCTTCTCTATAAAAATGCTGATTTTACATTATATAAGTAAGACGGTTCTGAAATGCAATTTAAAGATTTAAAGTCTATGTTCATAATATGTACGTATGCCTAGTTTGCCTGAAAAGGCTCTTCTTTGCACGGCTAGTGTTGTTGGTCCACACCAGGAGGCTTCGGGCTATGAGAGAGATTCTCCATACCAGATCGGAGAAAGCAGTTAGCACGCAGACTCTAGTTAGCTCAGCCATCATAATATTAAAGAATAATGTTTTCGACTTTGATAGACAGATAAAGAGGCAGAAGCTAGGTACTGCTATAGATAAAAAGATCGCTCCAGCTAATGAGGATCTCTTTATTGATATCAACAAGCAGTTCCAATAGTTGCTGATTTATAATGCTTACTCGTTACTCCCGTATTTACCGCGTGTTGTTTACGATAGAATTATGCCTTTGAGATCACAACGTCCACGGTTGAACGACCTCCCCAAACTCACAAGAAAGGGTTGCCCTCCCGACCAATCCGTCCAGGTGGCTTTCAGCATTTTTACAACCTGTACTCGATCTCATTCAGGAAATTGTATTAAGGACTCATTCACTTTTGCGAAATTCGCACAAACCCAAAATTTCTGTTCCGAAAATACTTTTCTGTGTTCTTTCGACACATCGGTAACACGTTTGCAAAAGTTCCCTTAGACGAGACCATTAAGACATGTGCCGACGCATTGTATCAGGGTGAGCTCATGCGTCCACGGTTCCATGAGGACGTGGTGTCGAATTTAGCTTCAACAAGAAGATGAGCCGACAAAGAAATACGCATGGGTCCAGCCTTGGCTAATATTTTTGTAGATTTCCATGAAATTCATCTTTTTCCATTCCTCCCCAAAACCTGCTGTTAAATTTTCGATATGTAGGCGATACATTCGCCGTATTTAAAAACGAGTCTGCTAACTTTCTAACACAACTCAACAAGTTACACCAGGCGTTAAATTTCACCTTCGAAAAGGAGGTAAACAACTACCATTCCTTAACGTATTGGTAGAGAAGGATGGCACTAAATTCGTGATCAGTGTGTACAGATTTTCCGGTCAATACATTCCTTTTGGTGCTGTGACACCACGCGTAGTTTAGTACAGTAAGAAAGCGCCCTCAACTAACCACAAACACCGTGTCTTTCACAAATTGCATTGTAGTCTACTCATTTTCTTGTCAGTGCGAGGCTGACTATGTCGATCGTACTAGTTTGAGATTAGTTGACAGAATTAAACAGCATGTTCCATCCTGTATTCGCCAAGCATCAGCTCCTACAAGGAAACAACCACCTCGGATTTCAAAATCCAAAAACAATACTAAGTAATGTGACTCTGCCATAGGGCAGCTCTTGCTTGGAAACCTCAATTGTGCCAAAATGTATACGAACGATCGCTTCCGCGTAATGGATAAAGCTTGATCTGCTTTTCACTTGGCCGTTCTAGAATCCATTAACATCAAAGTAAGCAAACCGTTGCTTTGTAGACAAAAGAATTTGTCTTCTCATTGATCTTTTTCTGTTAACCATTCAGCTTCACGGACACTGATTGGTCAAAACAACAGCAATTTGACAGTCAGAGTTTTGATCGGCTATTTTGCAAAACACAGTTGGGTATACAACTTCTTTGATTCCCTTCCCCCGATTATTAATTAGTCAGTTTAATTGCTACTAAACGTATATTTGTGTAGTTTTTTTTGTTTATCTTATCGTGTTATTGTTTCTTGAACTTTCCTCTTTTTTAAACGAGCCCTCTTGGTTGATGTCATAAATGTATTTTCATTGTTGTAAATATGCTATCATGTGTACTTGTAAAGTGTATCTACTTAAGTTTTACTACGTTTGCTACATTGCTACTTCCTATTGCTTATACGAACGCATTGCAATGGCAATTCAGTTTTGTAACTATCGCCATACAGGTCTCTTTTAAAATATAGATATTGGAATTCATATAAGATACGTACATATACGTACGTAGTACATAAGTATATAGTATGATGCACTAAAGTTGAGCCTAAAGAATATTACCACTTTTTACAGAAAATATAAAACAGCGGCATTCTGTTCTAAGCAATTGTTGCGTTACCTTTTGTTGTCCGTCACTTGAGTTCGGAACTGATGAAGCTCTTCCTCGTGTTCTAATTGCCTTATTCTAAGCTAAATCGATGAGCAAGAATAGACGAAGAATCAAATTCAACAACTTACAATGGAAATATTAAATCTACCCTTTTATAGTGAACTATACATCTGTAGTGAATCTATCTATACAAAATGATCTAAGGGGAAAATATCAGACGATGCCCTTGTACGTTTTACACTAGATGCTGTAAGGGGCGTGCGCTTAATTATGGAGTTCCTCTTCCCTGCATCTTGCGTAATCACAGTTTAGTGAAGATCGACATCAAACTTTTCCTCAGAGCAAAGCATGCTGGAATGTTATTCTTTATTAGCAATGGAGTGTCAGGTTTTTAAACGTATTGTCTGGTGAACCATTGAAATTGACGAAAGTACTTTTCAAACAATAAAGTACCAAAAGTTACATTAAAACATAAAGATTTATCCCATGTATCATGCGAGTGAGAGATACCAAGTGGTCATGTCATATTTTCAAGACGTTAAATATCAGTGACAGTAATCGGAAGATCGAAAACCCGACAGCACAATGGCTTGGTGATCCTAGTAAAGTAAATAATGAATGGGTTAGTTTTATACCTATTCAAGATTACTTAAGAAGAATAACCCAATAATTTTATTTATGTTAATTATATTTCCTTGTCCGATTTTCGAGCAAGTAGATCCTCCTAAATCCTGAAATAGGCACTTAATTGTAAACCCGCTTTTCGCAAATTTGAAATTTCAAAAATTTTTCCTATTTACGTGCGTGAGCTTAATGGTTGGCAAATAAGCTAAATGTGAATAGATGCTACGGACTAAATGAAACACCCATGATGGAAGAGCAGTAAAAACAAACGTAAACGTAACAAGACAATAATACTTATTAAATGCAATAAGATACTTCTTCGTCAATTAGAAAATCAAATCTGAAGACGCACAGTTAACTACTTTCTAAACGTTGTCACCAGAGGGAAATTTCTGAAATCAGCAGCAGCGACTATCATGCTTAGTTTTGCCCTACTGTTACTAAAGCGCATAGATATATTACCTTAATCTTGGTCGAGGTCATCATGAAACTTTGCTAGCATTGGCAAGCTTTTGTAAATTTCAACTTCAGGATCGACACATTAAAATTGGGTTTGAAACAGTAGGAACATTTCAAGAAAAGTAGAATTCTCACCAAGCTCATAAGCTCAGGAGTATCATCTTGGGATTCAGCCATAAATGGGTAGTGCAAATTAAAGCTTTTAGCATGGGAAATTAGAGCAAAGAAATGCTATGGAAAAACACAACAGCTGATTGCGACAAAGAACACATTAAGTCATCTTCAAAAATCTCTTTAAAGACAATATACAAACAAAGTCTTCCATTCGAAAACGGAAACCTTTCAAGATATAGAACAATGCCACAGTGCAAGAAAAGAAATAACCATTTTTCTTCAAGTATAAGCTACATCATCAAAGCCAAGAATTCAAGGTGGAATCATGTAGCTCTGACTAGATTAACAATACCATTTAAAAACTTCATATTAATCATCGTTGGGGTCATATCATTAAACAACTATGCCTATCTCTGATGATAGGTCACAAACGATGGAAATGTTCTTCAAGAAATAAAGAGAAGAGTGGTACTTGGCTGGTTTTGGAAAGGTACAGAACATAATGAAGAGCCCAAAATTTAACAACAAACTAAACAGAAACATCTTAAAAGTACTCATCATACAAGTCAGTCAGTACCTACATATGCGAGGTGAGGCCACTTCACAACACCACTTAACACTGTACAAAAACTATGCCTATTTAGGTAATTGTTCTATAATCCATAAAGTCAACTACCATGCGATACAAGGGAAGTATACGTGCTATATCAAAACTACCTGCTCCTTCAGAGTTTCTCTGTCTTGGTCCAGTAAGTGAATTTGTTCTTGAAGTGAAGCCACAAGATCCTCCCTATGCACAATCAATATGACAGCCATTAACACAATGAATACGAGACACACAAGAATTAAAATTCTGCTTTACTGTTGGTAAAATACATGTATTTAGTCCGTAGTAGTTATAATTCCTTGCTCTTCGGGATCCTTACGCCAAAATCTTTCCTTTCATTATCTTCATTGAATAAGGGCAAATGATAAGATGGGGCATGAGATCAAACTTCGTAAGACACACTACTGAGAGGTAGTGCCTCACCACTACGAGGGCCCGGTTAACTCTTCCTGGACAACATGGTCCTTCAGGATACTTTCTCGAGCTTCAGTGTCATTTATTCCTTTTGTAGCTTTACAAAGACATAAACTTTAAGACTATACGTATCTTTCTCAAATTTTCACCCATTCCAAAGGTGACAGCGAGACTTTTTGGCAGCTGATATTGAACTGATTTGTGAGACAACTTTACACCGTCGGAAAATAAAGTGAGCGTCTTAATCACTAATAGTCTAGATTGATTGAGTTGGGCCAATCTTTGTTTCGTACGCAAGGCTACTTCAATAGATTTGTCGAGTTTTTTTGAACTGTCAAAGTCATTTTTCATTAATAATGTTATAAACTTGAAACTTTACTAAAGTGTCAATACTTCTAGCGTTAATACAGTAACCATTTTTGCTTTCATTTAAAAGGTCATTTTGAAGATATCTATATTTCTCCTCTTTCATTAAAGCAGTGACTGGGCGTGAAGACTGGAATAACAGACCTGGGTTTTGGCAACCGGGAAGATAAAAGAAATAATCGAAGGTTCCTTTCATTACAATGGCGAGGTGATAAGTCACGGTATTCAAGACATTGTCGTGTCTCTAGAGACTCCAAATGAAAATTACAGAGGACAGGAACCTGACCTGACTTCCACCGGAGAGAGAGCAAAGAGAACAAAGATTTGGAGATGTCAAACTTTCAACTTAGCGCTTGTTGGTAGGCTTGGAGTAAGTCCCTTCCCGCAGAACGTGAACACATTTCTGGAAGCAATCTAGATACATTTTGCCATCGTAGAAGAAACTTTGCTGGATATTTACCACTCAGAAATTCTTAAAGAATGTTTTGCCTTTTAAGTTACAAAAGCAAGACCAAATGGACACCTGCCTTTTTGCCTCATGAACTTTTCGCCTTTTTTTCTTTGGGTCCTGAGGCGATACTTCTGATAATTGTTTTGATAAGATCAAAGTGTCAGTGTATACAATTTTCGAAGTCGAGTCAAATCCGTGATGTTTTGTCTTAAGAATACAGAAGGACGGTTCTGGAGGTAATTTGGCATAATAAATATATAAATCACTAAACGTAGATAGTTTCAAACCGATTTATTTGGACGTTGCTGATACGATACGTGGTTGGATTCATTCTTAGCCATTTGCGAAAGTAATGCGAAACCATGTTGTCACAAGATGTATGGGTCGCAGTCACATTAAGCTATTGAACAGTGAGGAACCATTTCGACTTTGATAAACCATAAGACTGGAAAATGAAAATTTTATATCTTGGATGTAATGGAAGTTAGTCAATCTTTGGTAAATGGTAGTGACGTTTTTCAATTATTTGACATTTGACGTCTTTGTCACACATGCTGAAGGGGAACTCTTTATCTTGATATCTGAGAGTTTTCTCTGTCTCTCCAGTCGGAATCCCTTAATTGTTCAAGAGAAGAAGTGTTTCGCATTGTTCGGAAAGCAATACATTTTTCAATCCTGAATTTAAAATTTGTCCAGATACTTCATTTGAAATAGAGTTTTAATAGGATTTGACTGCCAAGGGGAATAGAGGAGACAATTACCGTGTCGTCTGGGAACTGTAACTATCGAGTCCATAGGGTTAGCACGGTTTTAACCAATCGATCTATTACTTTCCTGTGTAACTACCTGCATTAGGGAATTATAAAAAAGATTGAAAGTAGTTGATGACAGACATTTCTCTTGTAAAACTCCCTGCTTCACGGGAATCGGGCATGTTATGGAATTGATAGTCGCAATACTGATCGTGAAATTGCTGCACAAAGAGCGATTACGAGACTTCATTTGCGGTAGAAAGTAATGATAAGGGATATTTTATAAGATTATGATGGTCTACTCCAAAGGCATTTTTAAATCAAGGAGTGATATTGTTAGACTCCTTTAGTATCCTTTGCCATGATTTAGGATTTTTGTTATAATTGTTGAATGTTCTGCAGTCCCAAATATGCTTGCCCAGAAACCTTTTTTGAAAGTAATGGTCGACATAGTTATTAGCTAACAGAAAGCGGTGGAGTCGTTTTCTCATCCACGACGTTAGCACCTTACTCAGGGTACTTTGGCGAATTACTGGAGGATTTGGAGTGGTACAATTTCTATTTAGTGGTACTGTTACAGCATTATCCACAGCATTATCGCAGTATGGGACATTTCTCTATCATGATCGACAGCGCAAAGAGATAAAGCAGACCGCATACTGTTTCTAATACATACTTTCTTCCACCAAGGGCATACAGAAACGAGACTAACGATCAACGAAGAAGATATATGTTCAAAGTGGCCCAGAGGGATATGGAGCGGATAGTTCCTAAAGATTCTTTTCATGCTCGTATATCACATGTCCGGATATGGGCAAAGACAAGGCTGCGAGGCATAATTAATACAAAGGGAAGGTACAAGCATAGAGTGGCCAGTCACGTTTGTCAGAATGAAAGGAAACAGTTGCGCCCCATACTTCCTTAAACTTGATAAAAATACCGCTATGCAGCTAATTCAGATTCCTGAGGTGTTAACATATATTATTTCGTTTCCTGTGAAACGAAATTTTTATTAGAAATATATGCTTAAGTGTGCTGAACCGAAGTATTTCGTACAACAATCTCAAACTGCTTAAAGGCAGCATTGATGTGCAATAGCAAGACTCTTTTTTCACTGCCTTACATTTATCTTTTTAAACAGATGTGATCTACCAAGCCACAGGCATATATAAAGACACAACGTATAGTAAATCCTTGGTGATACACTTTCTCAAAACATAAATGTATTTAATAGTCAAATTCGCCAAAACAATCTAAAGAACACTTATCACTCACAATTCCCTTTTCTCTATCCGTGATTCTTCCAGCAAACTGTGCCCATACCTGTAAACAAGACATATAGCATACACAATGACATACCACCCTTAAAAGGCTATAAATATAAAGCCACTGATACCAGTACCATTGAAAATAAAATCAAATCTGATCGTTCGAAAACGTTTTTCCTACAAGGAACAATATGTATACGTACATTTATTGTCAGTAAAAATATTCAGGGTGACGCTTTTCTTTGCTTCTATTTAAATGACTGCACCCTTTTTTAAAACAGTTACATAATTATGGTTTAAAAAAGATCCAATCAAAAAATAATGTGGATTCACTTTCAGGTGCCGACGTGAATTCAGTATGCTGAATAAACAATCATGCATTTGCTAGAAATGTAAATAGTTGTTAGATACACTCAAAAAGGGTTAAGAACAATGTCTATTCACACAAGTAGTGAAGACATTATCACTGATTTGAACTCAAAAAGTATGATGCATTGATTGGTAGTAGATATTTGAATGAAGATACAGTCCTCTACAGAACGTTTTCAGTGAGGAATTATCTGGAAGCCGCGCATTTACGTCATTTCCGTGCCAAACACTTTAAGTGGACCGATGCCCGACAGTCGAAGGGGGAGTAACTTCCATATAGCAGGGAGGGGATTATCATTTTGAGAAAGACGTCTTAACACAGTAATCGGTACCACAAATTTCAATATCAGTATCTATGACATCGCTCATGGTTTAGACTTAAGCAGCAGGTTAACTGAGGCGATTAGTGCACAGACTTTGCTCTGTGGGCGCATAGTATGTCACCTCAAAAGGTTTCTTTTTACTTATGAGTTTCGAGGCACATTTTGAGGGTAACCAAACTTCAGATTGGGGACACTAGTTTAAACTGGGGACGGATCCCTCAATCTCATTCCCAACAGTTTGACGCTACTTGAATTTAATACTTGACTTTGTACTACCTATGTCTTAATATTTGTACGTCACATTAGACTCCTCTATATCATATTTTAGAAAACCACGGATACAGAGTCACACCAAAGTTTTGGATACAAGGAAAACCGTTTCGTTCAGGCCCGTAGTCAGGGAGGAGGGGCCCCACTCGCGCAAAGCTCCTCGCACTCCTGCGTGCAAAATGGTGTTTCACAAATGGTATCAATGATTGATAACTTCCCGAACGAAGTTCGATTCTCATCTTATCTAGCTGCAAAAAGGAAGGGACACGTGCTTCACTTGGCAGTGGAATCTGTAGCATCGTCAATGATTGAATAGGTCGGCTATCATTTAGTCTTGGAACTTTCTTCACATAGGTGCGACATGCAACACACATCGTTGAACAAATAAGTAAGAAGATGAACCCAGGAAAGATTTCTGTACTTATTAGTGATCAGAACATGTATACTATTGGCAGGCAGCCTCGTGGGTGCTTCACACCCAACCCGTTGATGTTGTCTGGATGCCTGCTCTTTCTGTCAAAGCCTGTCTGAATGGCTATGTCTAAGCCAACTTTAATAAGTACTCTGAATGCAGAAGGGTACTACTTCTTGACGAAGAGGCACATTCCTGACGTGTTCAGGTGATGCATACATAAAGTGGTCACAGTTTTCCACCAACAATACTATCATCATTATCATCACTCGCTAAAAATTCACTTTTTTACTCATCTCAGTTTTCTGATTGCAAAGAAAACGAGATTCTTATTCAACAATTGTTAACTGTGAAGGATCACAGTGACTGAGTCCGACATGTTGCTCTTTACTTTCGCACGAAACCTGTACATGAAGTGTCAATCCCTTGTCGGGTAACTTGGTGTACGTCTACCGTAACGAAAACTATAAATACTGTGGGAGTATGGAGACATGGAAAACCCTCCTCAAGTTCAGATTCCCTCCCCTTCACGCCGAAGGAAATCAAACGCGCCAATGCCAGGTCATGTGTAAAAAGGTATCAAGCTTGAAGAGAAAATGCTTATGAAATTGTTAAGGCAGAACTGTTACAAATGAACGCCCTAGACACGCCGCAAAATATTGTGTGAAAAATGACCACAAATTTCTTCCCATTAACCTGCATGTCAAAACATTTGGTGAGAGGATACGCGGAGCATTGATATTTTGGAACCTTTTCACCGATTACGATACTATCTGTTGATTTATGGGGCGTGCCAAGAAGATTTCGTGAGAAACATGGGGCGGTTTCTTTGACAACACAGAAACGTTCACCTGACTCTTCCACCATAAGTGATAAAATAGAAGTGAAAATTCTTCACAATTGAACATACAGTCTAGCATTGCCAACCCGATAAGGGCGCTCTTTTCTTACTCATAAAAGGGTAATGCATCAAAGTGATATTTGGTTGCAGTACACAGAGTCAACCGAATATCAATATAACAGGTAAGTAGATGAAAATTGGGATGTTTATCCTCCCTGTACCACACAAGCTTCCCAAGTCTACTAGGAATTAAGCATTGCAAATTTAAACAAATTGATCGGCTCTAAACCTGTTCATGTCACAAAATACGCTTTATCATGTGAAGAAATGTGTAAATGAAAGATGCTTTGCGGGCGATGAATCGAATGTATCGTATATTTCTATTTTAATACTGGACAAGCCTGTGGTTACACATTACCAAAGGAAGTAACGGAAGCGAGACATTTCCCCAGCAGTGAATGAAACTCACCGGTAAAAATATTGGACTAAAATGAAATATTTGTTGATAGAGTGAGAAACAAAGAATCAGACAACGAAATCAGATATCCATGACAGAGAGGAGAGGTCTTGGAAGTGTTGTGTGAGTCGGCGAGACTTGGTCTCATGTCACAGTAAGTACACTCTTCAAAATATGCAACACTCTAGTGCTTCTAGCTTCTCACTGTAAGGACTTAAAAAACCCCTTTGAGAAAACTTTTGTGGAAACAAGGACGTCATATGAGAGCACGTGCCAAAACTTTTCAATAAATAAATAAATCAAAATGAATTCAGAAATGTATAGATAGATGCAGTTAAGTAAAGATTGTAGCGGTAGCACCTGGATGGGTCCCAGTCATGGGTTAAATGTCATTAACCTCCGGAAGATCTCACCCCGTTATGTGTCCAGCAAGTGAATCCCAGCTATGGGTTAAATAGTGACAAGACTCGCCTGGCAATCCAACAGTTGAGGCAGTCGATCGCAGCATTTACAGACAGCTGTGGTCACTTTGGCTGTAAAGAGCACTTGCTGGTGGCACTGCCTCAACATTTGGTCAGTCTGTTGCGTCCAGCAGTGGTCGTTCAGCATGTCGTGCTGGTGCACACCTCTAGACTCAAGACCTTCCTGGAAAGAGAGAGTGGAGTCGCTGCCTTGCACAAGCCTTCTTCACTACAATCCACTCATTGTGCAGGCATGTTGTAGAGTGGCCTCAACAAGAAAGGCCTGTCAATTGGCCTCTTCAGCCATGAACGTAGCCACAAGCCTTAACGACGTTCTTCGACCCCGAAGAGTCAAGCCAACATCAAGTAAAGATTTAACTGTTATACTTTACTTTCTATTTGAAACTTATGAAGTTTTAAGGATAGGGGAAATCAATCAAATATACGAATACGGTTAATACATCAAATCAGATTTTGTAGTGTGTACTTCTTATAAACTAGGTCAGATTTCCGATGTCTTTTTAGTTTCCACAAGATAGTTTTGAATTAAACTAAAACATATATGAGAATGAAGATTGTATAGCTGCATTTTCTATCATTTTATGTACTACGTTACGTGAGCTCACATGGGTCGACTTCGGTTTAGTCACTTTAAGATCAAATCAACTATTTAGCACAGTATTAGAAAATCTTCGCAATTCCCGGTGTGTATTAAGCATTTCTATTCTCTAGTACGGGAATATAACTAATCACATGGAAAATTCTTCAATAGATACCTTGGTTGTGGCAAAATAGGTTGTGGTGTCCGTGCAGACGTTCTGTGAATGAGAGGAATATTCAGTACACTCAAACTGAAAGTTAACACCAAACTATTTTACGATAGGAGGCTCTTAAAGGCTAAATGAAACTTATTTGTAATGCGCTACGTCAATACATTTTGAAACAAATATGGTTCTAAAAAATTGAACTACACGGGTAAAACTACATTGAAAGAGATGGAAAGTGACGTTGACTCCGCGTTTCCGACGAGTCATCCAAAACGGTCTCCAAGATCCTGAACGAGGGGGTGCAGTTTGTCAAATCCCAACAATATCGGACACAGCGAGGAGATGGGGTGACAAAGCTGGACATCAGAGTTCTTAGATCTTCACAACAAATATTTTCTATTCATTGAAACGTTTCATATAGAAATATAGCACTTCCTTTGCCTCTCTTTCTCCGTTGAAATTATTTTACGTCCCTACTACCATAAATTAGTTGTTTCTTTGATGAATGCAGCGGATGCCAGGTGATACCTTTCTGATCTGTTCAACAAAGTTCGACTACAGATTCCTTTAACTCTCTCAAATTCACTTATACAAGTGCCAAATCCTGTGCAATCTAATGCGGATGCCATGACAAATATTAATTGTATGTAATTGTAAAAGTTTGCAGGTCTGCCAGCAAGTTCAACCGTTGCTTGTCGAAGAGTTTATGGTAAACCCTTTACATCAATAACAGAAATATACACTGCCGACATTCCAAGGAACTGATCACCTAGAAAAAAAGTATCTGAATTCTAAACTGATGTTTGTAAACAACTTTTTAAGGCAAGCTTTATCATTCGAAACTATCCATTACGATGCTTAAGTTAATGTAACATTGTACTTAGGACGTTCTTGAACAAGAAAAATACTTCAGTCATTTGCCACGTACTGGCGATTAGATTTTGGTTTAACATGAGGATAGTCGCAGGTGGGGTGTGGGGAGCCACAGAACTCGTGTAAAGAACTCGAATATCCAATGACAAGAACCACTTCAGTTGACCCATTTGAAAGTACCTTGGTTCTGGTGTTCCCTGAACTCGCATTTGTTCCCTGATTCTCTGCTGCTTAGAAGAAGGGCTCTTTGTGGCTGCTAGACCCTAAGGAAGATCCAAAAGTATTAGCATGTAAGATTGGCAGACAAGTAAAAGCAGTAATTAAACCGACCTGACGCTCAAACGACACAGTGCTCGTTTAGGTAGGCTCACTATAGCGGGTAGACTTAATACATCAGTTGTTTATATCTGCTTGCAAGAGAATAGAGTTTCAAGTTCTGCACGGCAACAATGAAGTTGACATAAGCTAAGAAAATGCTGTTGACAAAAAGTAAGCGTATGCAAAATAAATGTAATATACCGTAATCGTTCGAATAAGCACCCCTCTCAAATAAGTGCCCCTCTCAAATAAGCGCCCCCGAAATCGATATGGCAGATTCCTGTCCTAAGGAACTAATCGTCGATGAAGACCATGAAAGTGACGAGGATATTGATATTTTGTAGTGTGACAGTTAATTGTTTATCGGGTATTTACGTGTTTGACTTTTGTTCTCCTGAGAGATGTAAAATGTAAAAAACACCGTTGATCTTTGAATTTTTAATTCTTATTTTTCGAGACATTTTTTATAAGCGCGGTTCTCGAATAAGTGCCCCCCTTAAAAGAAGAAAAATTAAATAAGCGCCTATTCGAACGATGACGGTAATATAATTCCAGGATATCGATATCCACACCGCAGTCATGGAACGTGTCCGAGACCTAAGTGGCTTGGAAAGTTTCGATCATTCAAAATAAGTACAAAACTTACCTTGATCTAAATTACAGATTTGTACACTCAAACATTATCAACCCACCATAAAACATAGTAAACATAATAACAAATAAAATAATACACTGTAACATATCACAAAATAATACAATATAAGATGATATAATCCAGTGTAATATAATACAATATAATATAATAATATATGATATATGTGATATGTCATATCATATCATATGATAAAGTAAAATAAAATAATTTAGAATATGACATAATAAAATATAACATAATATAATACATTGCAATACAATAAATTTGTTACAGTATATAGTAGAAGAACCAGCAACATTTAAGATAAAGGATGATAAAATGACAGCGAAACTGTTAGTTGAAACCGACCACCCTATTGCCAACAACGATGAGTGGAGACTACATCATACCCTGTACCCCAGGCCTATTGTTATTGATGCCTTCATAATCTACTCCCAAGGGAGCCATGCACGACGTTCAAATTTCGTTGTTATCATGGCCAAGTCTTGAAGTTTACTTCTTTGTAACGTGAAATATAATAAAGTTCATAATGAGCTCAATAATAATCACACAAGAGCTAAACTAGTACATCTGACTCTCATAATTCTCGCAATGTGTTTTTGATCGTCATGTTGGTGACATACTTTTCTATTTGTCTAGTGTCAATTCTTGCAATATGATTCCGTTACTCTAAACAATGGACCAACTTCCATGTAAAACGTACTGATATCTATGTCCTCCTGCATGATTCCCCTTCCGAACACAATTCAGCAGCGTTAGCACGTCAAAATCTGAAGCCCAATGATATCTTTTCTCACCACTATATGGTATCATCGATTTCATCTCGCGATATTTCTCATTACTTCGCAAGACTTTGTTGACATTTGCAATTGCAAATTTATTGGAAAACATCAATTAAGCACTCCGCTTTACATGTAAATTAGCAAGGAGACTAAACTACCTGAGCAAGACCCACTTCTCCTGGAGCACAGCAAATACAGTGGGAGCATGCTTTGCTTCATTATTTCTGCAATTTCTTGCTCGATCGGTGCTTGATGAAGTTGTTTGACGTAAAGGGGTACAGCATTACAACAAGGGCAATGCAAATAGAAGAAACAGAGATGATGACAAAGTTGTCTATATAAATTCCTTCTCTCATCTATGCTGCTACTTTGATAAAATCATAGTTTATATTGTTGTCTCTAGTCCACATTTTATAAGCAATGAAGTATCCCTTAAAACAACTTCGTACAACTTTATGATGTTGTGTTGGGCTCAGTAAAGTGATGAGATAGGAAATGTCAGTTCTCCGGTACTTGAGGGTAGAATTTCTAATGGTTTTACATTTTACAGATACATTATCGTTGATTACATGCTTCCTCCAAACCTCCAAATCCAAACTCCAAAAGTACTTTGGCGAAATTGTCAAGTCAGTTACTATTGTCAGATAAGACGTTAAGCTACAATTTCAACCAACTTCTAAAAAATATTACAGATATCGATGTTCCAAGATATCTACGATAAACTGTAAAAAAACCCACTGCATATGGCCTTACTGTATTGACTCTAGGCTTTACTCTGTCATAAGGTGTCTGTTTCTTTCCATGTGTTTGCAGTTGCTGCTTCATCAATGATAACTGTCGAGTGAAAGAAGATTAAATGTAAACAAACAGCAAGTACTTAATCTTCCCATTTCCTCAAGGTTGATACACAATTTATCGATTGATTGCAAAGCTAAAACACACAAACGAAAATAAAAAATTTAGAACAACGGTCTGAGACATTTCAAACTAGCTACATGGAAGCAGCCCTCTTATAGTAATATCACGCCAAACTCAAAAAGAACGCACAGTACGTAGTACAGAGGAGACTTCCATCATATCCGAGTCGCTTAAACTACAAAAAATCAAAGCCCATTTACGGGTAATCTAAAGTGGATACAACGTATCCAATTGGCTGAGTAGTTTCAATTAAAGCAACAAACTAGCGTTACAACAGAAACCATAGCCATCAATCAATGCACCGACCTTCTTTCACGTCATTTTATGAAAAATAAAGTACTGGCATTAATTTATTTATACAGACTTACAAATGACCCTAAAACTTGTACTTTTCATCTTTGGAGCTGTATGTATGCTCCTTTTTGGCCAACTGTCTTGTCAAGTGAGTAATCTCTAATCATCTTCTTTAATACTCCAGGTTGTTAATACTCCAAAAATTTACTTTTCTTTCTACACTTTTTCTTGATGGTTGAAGAACTGGGCAGTGCCCCCACGATGCTGCCCAATTCTTGAACGTGCTCCTTATCATAAGATCATGGCCTACCATTTTCTAACATTCACCCAATATACTTATTCTTAAAGGCAACACAAGAATTTCTTTGTCTTTCTATTACATAATATGGTTGAAGGTTCCTCCTATAGAACTGCGAACAGTTTGGGTATACTAAGTAGAATAAAGCCAGTAAGAAGGAGTCTACAAGTCGATCAATTTTGACTGTTTAAATGGTAGATTATTGGCCACATCGACACACAAAACCCTCATTTTCTGCACAGGCGCAAAACTAATCATATCCACAAGCTATATAGTGCACGTATACTTATACTTATACCCTATTCACATGAGCACGTTCTACTTCACTTCGACGGGATTGTCAATATCTCCTATTCACATGAGAGAAGAAGGAGAATCCTTCGGAAGTTCACACCTTCAGACTGAAGAAATTTTGT